>JAOEHV020036978.1:0-17663 GCA_025447995.2 Isaurus tuberculatus | reverse complement strand
CAAAAAAAAAAAAAATTTGCCCAGCAACGGCACTGTGTCCGAAACATCAGTGATCTTTCTTCCTTTCGTTACGGTGTTCAACTTAAACTTTTATGCAACTGTGTTTTAAGAATCACCAACGCAGTTAATCATAATCACATTTGTTGTAAAAGACAGGGGATTGTGGTTAATCAAATAGAGATGTACAAGTATATAAATAGCTTCTTCGGCCATAAGTATTAATATTTTTCCGAGCTAGATTAATACTGAGCTATATCAATACAATACAAATTTTGTATACAATACACAAGAAAAAGTTATTTGTATATTGTTATTGAGAGTTTATGATTTCCTTGCAGATACTGATAGAGTTGTAATAGGAGCAGAGGATGGACTTTACTGCATCGAACTTATGAAAGAAAGTGAGTGGATGCACAACTTTAATCAACTGTAAAAGCGCATCCTTGTGGGATGTGGCTGGAATGACCCTTTGTTTGATCTCGTGTGCGGGAATCTGAGCCTGATTGTTAGCTGGGCGGAGGCCCTAAAAGGCCGAAACAGTTGTCCGTGGCAGTTAAAGGAGAACTGAACGCCAAAATTGACTTTTTATCGTTTAAATATTTAGGCATAGTAGAACAACTATATGAAGTTTTTTTTAAGGTGTTAGCCGGGCAGTTAAAATAAATGAAGATTTTATAAGGTTCTGTAACAAATTAACAAGATATGATCGGCGGCTCAATGTTTGATGTCAGCGGTTGTATATGACGTAGGTTAGGATATTCAGAACTTTTAAAATGTGATTGCAAGACAATAAAAAAACGAAGAGGTTCAGCCATACCAGTACGAACCAACATATGCATAGGAGGAACATCCCGACTTTTTTTATTGTCGTGCAGCCACATTTTAAAAGCTCTGAATATCGTAACTTACGTCATATACAACTGCTGACATCAAATATTGAGCCGCCGAGCAAATCTTGTCAATTAGTTACAAAATATTAGTTTTTTCCTGAACTGCTCGGCTAACACTTGAAAAAAACTTCATATAGTTGTTCTACTATGCGCTCAGTTGTACTTTAACATCAGGCTCACTTTTTTATGGTAGATTTAAGGGGTGATGCTCGCTACCAGCGTTGCCTTTGTCCAATATTAGTGGTTGTGATACTAGCACGGATGTGCTACCAAGATTTTTGTCAGCTGTGTTGTTTCGCTGTTTCTTCCAATAGTAAACCAGAATGCTTAATATTTGAAAGGCTATTTTCCAGATTTTCTGTCTTTTTTGAAACATTCTGAAAGACTGGTTCCTGTAATGAATCTTAAGAAAGAAATCATTTGATAAACGCCATTGATAACATTTGTAAATATTTTATTTTAGGCATATCGCGAATAGGTGACAACAAGAAAGTTTCTCAAGTGGAACTCTTAAGTGACGAACAGCTCCTTGTCATAATATCTAGTAAGTGGCTCTTTTTGAAGAGGTGGATAGTTGGACAAGAACATAGGGGCTAACTGATTTGTTAATAGTTGAACGATTAATATTGTTAGAGAAATAAAGATGCGCCTGATACTGTTATATGAGGAAGTACTTGTTTATGGTTGGTTGGGAGGAGGCATGGGTATGACAAGTAGGTGTTGATGAGGGACTGGAGGTGATGATGATAATTAGTGGCTAGTAGGGAAAAGGGAAGAGGGATAGGGGATGATAGGAATCTAGCCCCTCTGGGAGAGGAAGGAGATGATAACTTTGAAAGCGGTGGGGATGGGGAAAGGTATGATAAACATGTAACCAGTTTTGGCGATGAAGGTTGATGGTAGGTATGTACTTAGTTTAGATGGCTAGGGGAATGATAGTTACGTATCTAGGGGTATATGGGAGGAAGAAGATGGGTAACAGATCGGTAGAGGAGGAGGGGATGGTTGATGGGTAAGTAGCTAGATGGGGGAGATGATGTTTGTATGTTACTAGTGGGGATGTGGGAAGGAAAATATGGTTACGATGCTTTATTTCTGCTTTTAATTTGTTATTGAAGACATCTTTGAAACATTTATTTTAATTGATAGGTAAGAATCGCCACATACGCTTATATCCATTGTCGACTCTTGACGGCCATGACACTGAGCCTATCAAGATGATGGAGACCAAGGGCTGTTTAATGTTTGCAGTTGGTTCCATTCGTGGAGACACTACTTCCTGCTTGTGTGTGGCGGTAAAACGTCACGTGTATGTTTATGAACTCAACAGAACCAAGTACAGGCATTTAAAAATCAAAGTAAGAATTATTTGAATATCCTTAAAAATGTTGTTAGTGTTTTTTTCCTGTTAGTTTTCTGCTTGATTTGCTTTTTATACTGAAAAGTTTTCAGTTTCGGTTTTATTTACAACTTTCTGTTGGTATTTACAACCATAGTTCTTTCTTTCATATTTAAAACAATTAATTCTGTAAATACATTTAACTATCTTACTAACACAAGAAACATGGTATTATTTAAAAACGACACCCTTTATTAAAGATTCGTATGTTTAAAATATTGCTGTTTTAACTCAATTCCGGGTTTCTAAGCAGCATTTCTCGCTTTTTTGATCTTGTGTCAAAGACTCCAAGATAGAGAACCTACACCTTTGTGTATTTTTGTCCTGCAAATGCTGTAGAACAAGTTGTAGAAGACGTTTTGTTGAAGGTAGTGCTAAAGCAACCGTTTTTCGACGTTTGTATGAATCAAACTCATGAATTGGGAAGTATTCAGAAGCAAACTTGATAGCATTGTTTATGATCATAAAGGACACGTTTAGACAGTTGAGGATCCAGTGTTCTGTAGGGCCGTCGAACAACGCCATGCACAAACGTTAACTAAATAAAGTATTTTTATCGTAATCGCTGACCGTGATATACGTTCAATTTATTATTGTAATCGCAAACCGTGTCATGCGCTAAATTTCTTTTTGTAACTCGTTCTTGCTGTACGTTACATTTATCGTAGCGGCTGATTATGGTTACGTTGCATTTATAAATGTATCCGTTGACCGAGACATGCGTTACATGTTTTTTGCAACTGCTAATCATAGTATACGCCAGGCGCGTACGCAGCTTTTCCTGCGGGGGGGGTGCACTTTAAGCTTGAGCGGACCTTAGGTTATCAGTCCTTAAATTATGATATCTAAACAATTCTGATATCTGATATGTCTAACCACAATATGGATAAGAAAACATGAAAAAGTTGAAAAATATCTACTATATAATTTGTAGCCCCGACCTGAACTGCTGTCCACTTTCTATTATTTCATTTCTCTTTGATTGTTCTTATCTCTCCGTTATGATCTGACTGAGCGGACCTTTTTATCAGCTGGGGGGGGGGGGTGCACGCGCACCCGATGCACCCCCCTGTGTACGCGCCTGAATTACGTTGCATTAACTTTTGCAACCGCTGCCCTTTACGTATGTTACATGGTTATTGAAAACGAAGCTAATTTTGTTCCACAGGACATCCCTTTGAATGCCAAATGTGAATGTCAGTGGATTGGAGTATCGTTTGGAAAGCTAATTGTCGGCTACACGTCTGGATTTTCTGTTTATAACCTCGAAGGGGAAGGCCAGCCACAGAGTAAGTCCTAACAATTTTTTTAGCTTTTGAAATTTTGTTTGTTTTAAGCTATAAGACTGTGTAAGAATTATGCTATATATTTAGCTGAAATGGAAATGTAAAGGAGTTCCGGTTCATCATAAGGATGCCCAAACTGTGGAATTAAAGAGGAGCAATCCATTTAATGAGCACAGCTAAAAGTTGGTAAAACAACGGGAACCGACAGATGTGTGATACTTGTCGCAAGATACCAAAGAATCAGCAAACGCTCGCATACAAGATACAAAAGAATCAGCATACGCTCACATTCAAGATACCAAAGAATCAGCACACGCTCGCATACAAGATACAAAAGAATCAGCACACGCTCGCATACAAGATACCAAAGAATCAGCACACGCTCACACTCAAGATACCAAAGAATCGGCACACGCTCGCATACAAGATGCAGAAGAATCAGCACACGCTCGCATACAAGATACAAAAGAATCAGCTCACACTCGCATACAAGATACCAAAGAATCAGCACACGCTCGCATACAAGATGCAGAAGAATCAGCACACGCTCCCATACAAGATACAAAAGAATCAGCTCACACTCGCATGCAAGATACAAAAGAATCAGTACACTCTCACATTCAAGATACAAAAGAATCAGCACACGCCCGCATACAACATGCAGAAGAATCAGCACACGCTCCCATACATGATAGAAAAGAATCAGCTCACACTCGCATGCAAGATACCAAAGAATCAGCTCACACTCGCATACAAGATACAAAAGAATCAGCACACGCAACCTAACACTGTTCATTATATAAAGAACATAAGAACACACGTAAAAAGTACTGATAGTTATCAAAAACCAGGATCAAAGACCGCAGCTCTTTCGTTGTTGCTCCATACTTCTGTATATCGCCATGGTGACTACTTACGAATTTGCCAAACTATCCTCTAGTTTAAGAGCTCCTTCAATTACTACGCAGCCAAGTTAAAAAAAGTATTTTCCTAACTTTTGAAACTCCAAAAAAATACTTTTTTTAAAAAACTAAAAAGAAATGTTTCGTGATAAAGAGATATTGTAACTTCAGGATTCACATAACTTGCTTTTAAAAGTGCAAATGTCTAGAAATGAGTGAATTTGTTTTTCTGTATTACAAAAAGCTTTAACTCGTAGTAGAAAGAAAATAAGGTACAGTATTCACTTCATTTTCCATTTCTAAAATTGTGTTGTGCGCGGTTGTACTTTCAGTTGATTGTCTTAAATTTAAGTTTATTTCTTTCAGGGTTGTTAAATACTGAAGATCCATCGCTTAATTTTGTCCTGAACAACGTAGTTGATGCACTTCTAGCTATTGAGATTGAACCAAACAGAGAGTATCTCCTTTGTTTCAACTGTAAGTACCTGTAAAACGTGGCCGTTCATGTAAAGCGTTGTTAAACTGTACAATTGAAAATAGACCTCTTGGGAGATAGCAAATCAGGTTTTCCGATGTTTTGGTAACTTTTCTTGGAATATAGCTAACTATTTGCCTGTGGAAAATTTGACTTTGGAAGTTGTTTCAGTCGGAACATAAAGTTCAGTTATTTCACTTATACTCCTAAAAAAATTGTTTTCTCAAATAAACTTCATAAACTGAGTAAAGGGTGTTATGCGGGTTTCGTTTTTTAATTTTAAGTCTTAAGAAGATTTCCACCAATCGAATCAATCCCGCTGAAACTTTAACCTCTTTTTTCGCAGCAAGTTGAGTTACCTACATAACCGTGAACTCGTATAAGACAAAAAATCTTTAGTTTGAAAATATCTCTGTAGTTTATTTGTGTTGAAATTCATATATCAGAATAAGGAGACAGTTTGTGCTCACGCGTCATGTACGTTCTTTTTCGCGCCAAAGTTTAACTCGCGCAGGTTGATAGTAGTATGCAGCTGTTTCGATGCATTGACTTGTATCTACAGTCAGCTACGCAAAATTATTTCAAATCACATTAAAGTGTTTTAAGCCGTTAGTAATTTAGAAAAAAAAACGTGATTTAATCATGTTTATATTTAAATGTTTAATAATCGTTGTATTAAAGTAGACTAGGGTGCTTATTTAACTCTGACGTAGGGCTAACAGCTTCCTACTTTTTTTAGAGGAATGGTTAAACCTCTCAATCTAGACTGGATTAAATCGTGTGCTTTACCTACTAGTTGAGAATAAAGTATTCATCGAGTAATTTGGATGTATTTGCAGTGTCAATTTTTAATAACTAATGCATAGGCCACTGAACATAGAGTTATTATTATACCGTATTACATTATTCAACAATTTTATTTTTGGTTTTCATTTTACTCGATAGTGCTTGGTCTATTTGTTGATAACAGTGGTTACAGATCCAGGAGGTACGAACTCATGTGGCCTTCACCTCCTACAAGTGTAGGTAGGTAGTGTACTGGTTAGAGTTTCTTGACTGAGAAAAAAATTCACCTTAGAGAGAGTTTAATTGGTCCAGGGTAGCAAAACAGTATGTTCATTGACATTTCTACATGTGCGCTTTGGAGAGCCAAGATTTATCCCTGGAACAACTGCTGCATTTTTTACAGCAATGTTAGGCGGGTGTCTTCTCATTTGATCGAGTGTTTTTCCATCTCTTTACGTTTGTTCGGATTTCCCACGTGCCCATCTAGGTGCCCGTCGTTGGATCTTTTCATGTCTATTTTCGCGTAGTAATTTTATGTATAAACAATCAAGGTTTGAATGAGTCTACGCCATTGCGCAACTTTTGTATAGAATATCTTTTTTACCAAAGGATATTTATTCCCTCATAGTATTGAAGTCTTTTATAATAAGACACTTTCGAGTTTATTTTGCTGTCCACTTATTTTTTTTCTTTTTCCGATGGCTGCTGTTTCGGCAAGTTTATCCAATGTTTTTTCGAAATTGTAATTGTGGTTCGCTCCAGAGAAGTGCAATAAAGACTCTTTGAAACTTGTGATATCAGTTGACTCTTATAAGAGAGCCTTACACACTCCAAATTATAGATTTCCTTACCTTGAATGGGAAACTTGAAAACAAAAGTGCCACTGATTGCTTTATAAAAATCTCTCAAGATTACTGCAACACGTTTAGACAGTTGAGGGATCTCTAGTCTTCTGTAGGGCAGTCGAACAACGCCATGTGTGCATACGTTAACTAAATAAAGTATTTTTATCGTAATCCAATGTTTTTTCAAAACTGCTGTTTCGGCAAGTTTATCCAATGTTTTTTCAAAACTGTAATTGTGGTTCGCTCCAGAGAAGTGCAATAAAGACTCTTTGAAACTTGTGATATCAGTTGACTCTTATAAGAGAGCCTTACACACTCCAAATTATAGATTTCCTTACCTTGAATGGGAAACTTGAAAACAAAAGTGCCACTGATTGCTTTATAAAAATCTCTCAAGATTAATACAACATGTATTTTTTTCCTGTGGTGGTTTCTTTGCCGTACACTCCAATATAACTGGTTAAATCATTTTGATAGACGTGTAGTTCAATTTTCAATCTTATTTATTAGAAATACCGCTCTTATTTTTGCAGCCTATTCGCATCCGTACGTAATTTCATTTAGCGAGAGAGGAATTGATGTATTTGACTCGACCTCATCAGAATGGCTACAGACGATTCCGATAAAGAGGGTAGGATGAATGTTTCATTAACTCTTTCAGCCCCAGGCAATTTACCAATGTCTAACTTCTCCTTACATAGCTCAAACTAACTAGTATAACTGGTAATGAGAAACTTGGAATTGATCAAGTGGAATAAGCTGTTGAACTTGAAAAGCCAAATTCTCTTAAACTGCTTATAAAGAAAGTATGGAACCCTGTTGGGAGAATTAGGCAACACGTCATTTGTCTTGTTTGGGGCTTGAAGGGTTAACACTGTTTATTAATTCTTAACGTATATAAGGAACGCGGAGACACGATATTCACCTTTGAGTGTTAAAATATCCTTTGCTCTGACAAAAGGCTAACGCTCAAAACGTCAGCTTCCTAGTTTATTTTACGGCGATAATGAAATATTTCAAACAAAAGCTAACTGAATCACATGTGTTATTGTTTTTAATAAATGATTATAAAAAAAGTTTAATTGCATTTTACTGAAAATTACCGTTCGTGAAGCGCATCCAAAAATTTAAAATATTTGATATAATTACACAATAAAAATATTTTCTCTGCAAATGCGAAGATATCGATTATAACAGTAATGATAATGATAATAATATTGATTTGGATAAATATTTCATCGGTAATCACGTATAGTTATCGTATTAGTCTTTCATCAAAAGCACTTGGTTGTCTCGCATTACTAAGTGTACGACCCTAAATGAAAAGAAACGTTGCTGACATTTCTCGATGAAGACTGTGGAAAGAAATATAAGCAAAATGCTCATTGTTTTACCATTATATTTTCTTTTTATTATTTTTTCCTTCTTAATCCTCTTCATCATCATCTTAATCACAATCCTCTTCTTCTCCATAATCTTTTTCTTCATCATCTTTCTCATAATCAACTTCAACTACTTTCTCGTCGTCTTTGTCTTTTTGTTCTTGTTATTGTGCCAGTCCATTGTCCTGATGTCCGGGGTGACTAGAGTACCGTCGAAAGTTGCAAGGGTACCAAAAAAATAAGATACCAGATTAGGGGCGGATCATTTGATTTTTGAGGGGGGGGGTAGGTGATTTGAAAAATAAATTTCCTGCAAGCTTCATTTTGAAGAAAAAAGTTGCATGCAAAGCAATAAAAAAGTATCCTGTGTTGCAATAGAAGGGGGAAAAAAATCCTGCCCACCCCATGGACGGAACAAAAATCTTGCAAAAAAAAAATCACCCACCCATCAAAAGTCAAATGGTCGGCCCCTTAGTAAAAAAAGATAAGAGAGTAACCTTACAACTTCCAACTGCAAATTGTGTTGCTGTATAAGATATGCTGACCAGGAGAAGTTCTAGTATTGATAACCCTTTTGTTCATTACAGTGCCAGTCTTTGATCAACGATGGCTCACTGTGTCTTTGTCAAGCCACAGAGCAGTACAGGCTTCTTTATCTAAAGAACAAAGTCCTTGAAGGTTTGTTGTAGAGAGATTGTAGTTAGGGTACACCTTATCAGGGTGCGAAATTAACATCGATTTGCCGGCTTTTACCGGCTACTTCGATTGGGGGCCGGTAAAAGTGTCTCTAAAACACACTGAACCGGCCCGATAGCGCTTTTGAAATCCACCAAAAAACTGCGATTGGGAAAAATATATCTAGATTGACCGGTTGAAAATTTTCGTAATTTCGCACGCTGCTTATGAACAGCACAAAAGAAAATTGGGGAAAGTATCTGAATAGAAAGTTTTGTTTTACGACGTTATCAACGACCTTTGCGGTTTTATACGCAATTGAAGCAACTACGGAAGAGAAGCGTAGAAAAAAAAATAGGCTTCAGTGTCTTCGAACCAGTGACCTCCGCAATTACAGTGCATTGTTGTTACTAGCTGAGCTGCGAAGTCACAGCTGTTGGGAGCAGGTCAATTTTAATCGTAGTTTTGATAATTTGTAAGGCGGCGTGGTTGATGCATTTGGTAAGATCTATGCCTTCCAACCACAAGGTCCCAGGTTCGATGGACCCAGGCGGATGGGTTAGACCAGTGGTAAGATTTCTGCCTCCCAACCCTGAAGTCCCGGGTTCAATCCCCACCCTGGTCGAGAGTTGAACATTTGGTTGACCTTCTTTCCCGCTAAAGCTCACTCAACTTTCCATCTATCTGAAGTAGGTAAATGAGTACCAGCATACATGGACCGCATTAAAGCGGCTGCCAGAGGCACCTATATGTGCTTTCGGTCCGCTGGGGGTAAACTGATTATTGTGATGCGCCTTTGAATGTATCCATTAGGAAAAGGCGCAATAAAAATATATCATTTTACTTTATCCATTAAATTTTTCCCGCACCTAACATTTCTTCATAACACTGATAGAAAAAGCGTCCCACTGTTTTAACAGAGGTCACATGTTCGAGTCCCATTGAAACCGTAATTTTTTTGCGTCTCCTCTTTCGCGGTTACGTAAATTGCGTACATAATATGTACTACTTATTAACCGAGAGTGAGGTTGTTACAGGGAGATCTCAGACCGAGGCCTTGTAACAACATTACAACAAACAAGGCCTCGGTCTGAGATTTCCCTGTAATGACCAAACGGACGAGGTTAATAAGCTATTTATTACATGGCCCTTAGTCTATTTTCGGAAGAAAACGAAAACAACACCGGAGGTTAATTTCCATATCCGCTTGCGCGCGCACTGATTTCAAACGATATTCACTTGTTTGTTACAGATGTTGTCTTATGCCCACATTGAACTAATTTTGGCTCAGTTTTGAACCAATTTTCGAGAATTCATCTTATTTTTTTCCAGAGAAATTTGTGAACCGTACGTTTCTGCATAAATTAATTTCTCATTTCACATGATTGAGTTTCCGTATCAAGCATGCTTGTTTCTCGGAAACTCTATTTAGGAGAATTGTGCATTCAATCAGTTGGTTTTTGTGTGAAAGATCGTTTCATTAGATCATTGATTATTTGATTATAAGTAGAGAATCATAACGGAAACAAGCCTTTTAAAGAGATCCAACCGAGGAAAGTTGGTCAGGAATTTGAGCTAGGCCTTAAATAACAAAAGGCGAGAAAGAAATGTATGCTAGATTGATAGTTTTTCAAACCCAGGATCTAAACACGGAGACAGACGTCTATTAAAAGATTGATATGATTTTAAAGAACAGCTTGGGGAATGAGCCATGTAAATATGTTTTTTCAAGCTTGAGGTAATAAATACTGGAAATATGTATTCCTAAATTAAAGGGTTGGAAAAATGTTGCGTTGTGAGAAAAGAATCATATTTTCTAGAACATTGACTAAAATACAATTTCTGACTAGCAGATGAGCTGATCATCCCTGATCCCAACAAAGGAAAGAAAGCGATTGCTGCTATTCTGAAACTGAAGAGTAAACGAAAGTAAGTTAAGGGTCAATTTTCGTCAAACAAGATGAAAATTCCAAAATCTTCAAAGTGGAGAAATTACTAGTTTCATCATTATTTGTTGTCTTTTTTTAACAACTCTTATTTTATAGTTAGTATTAAATGATGCATTTAGTTAGTGTATGGTTATTATATTTTTAGGGCCCTACTGAAGTTCAAACTATGATAGTAAAGTTTCCCTCATAAAGTATTGTTATTTTTAATGTTATAATCAATTTATTGTTAGATCAGTTGCCTTCAACACAATTATTGTTGTCAACACGATTATTGCTGTCAACACGATTATTGCTGTCAAAGCAGTTATTGCTGTCAACACAGTTATCGCTGTCAACACAATTATTGCTGTAAACACAGTTATTGCTGTCAACACAGTTATTGCTGTCAACACAATTATTGCTGTCAGCACAATTAATGCTGCTGTCATATTTTTTTCTACAGAAAGCAAAAGTTTAGCGGTTTTTAATAGAATTTGTAGTTGCATTTAAATAATCTTTACTGTTGTCTTTAACCTCATAGAACTTTTCAGTCCTGCTCCTTTTCTTAGAGTCAAGAAGATTTTTTTAAGTTGAACAATTATTCTTTTTTATTTCCTCCATAAAGATTTTCATTCAAGACGCGAGAGCTTGGACTACAAAATCTCGACGCTGATCTTAGATCCAAACTCATCTCAGGCCCCACGAATTTCAACCACATCTCACACATGGGGCCTGGGGACGGCTATCAGATACTACACGACCTACCCGTGGTGAGTTGATTCTGTTCACATGGTTTTTGATTTCACCCCTCCCCCCTCCCCTCTAAGTGTCCCTGCAAAAGAACTCTTACATAATATGTTAATGGATCTTTGTGACGATTTGTGGCAGTGGTTGAACCATATAACCATGTATGCGTAATATATTACTCCACCTTTTTTGACGTTAGATTCCAACTTTTAAAGCTTGACAAGGATAAAGTTCCAGTCCGACTATTTATTTATTCTGTTGAACTATTTTCTGCCTGATTTAACCGAGTACAAGAGCAAAACAAGAATGAACGTTTTTTTCTTGAAAATGCGTATTTAGCCATTCCTACTATTATCATTGAAAATGAATCAAAAGGTCCTCAAAAGTCCTTGCATTGGTTTCCGGCAAAGTTGTATGAACCATCCCCTAATTTCCCGGTTCAAATCCAACTTTACCGATCTTGAACAATTAAATAATCGCCGCCTGGTTAACCTTGTTGGCAAAGTGCCAGTCTGTCGAGCGGGAGGCTCAGGTTGTATTTCCGGCCGGACCAACACTCAGGGTCTCATAATATTTGAGAAGAAGGTGCTGCCTTTTTCTAACATCTGCAGATGGTTAGACCTTCACGTGTTCTCGGATAAGGTAGTTAAACGGTAAGTCCAGTCTATCTACTGGGGGACATAAAAGAACCCGCACAGTCGGAAAGAGCAGGGTAGTGATCCTGATGTTGTGGTCTGTCTCTTTCACTTAGGACGTTCTTGGTTACTGTAATATATGTGGGCCGTTCTAGCAGACTATCTAAGACCCTCTACTGTTTGAACCCTCTATTTGCTTGTAAAGCGTATTTATAGAAGTGTTAAACATTACTATTATTATTATTATTATTATTATTGTTGTTGTTGTTTTCTGCGAAAATTGATGGTTGGTAAACTCAGTATCTGCTTTCTTTAGAAACTAACCTGCGATTATTTATTGTTCCGTCCTTGGCATTCAAGCCCTCAGTACTCCTTGGGCAACTAGACTCGGAAAATTAGTATCAGAATTTATATTTATAAAAAACTTTTCTCTAGCCTTTCTCGTTTTTTATACACGACAAAAAAAATCTCTTTTTTATTGCATTGATAAAAGCATATTTAAAAATGATCTTTCAAATCAAGAAACGGTGGAAAGGGATGGGTTTATTTATCTACGTGACCTGCTTGTGAACTTGAAAATGCGAATGAGGACAGAAACAATTGCATCATTGTGAAGTATTCATAACTTATGTTGTTTTACAGACTGTACAGAGGGATCTTGACGATGGAAAAGTACAAGGTAAGTATAAAATTCCTTATTTATTTGTTTTTAATGCTTTTGTTAATTAGTATGTATGAGTATTCATATCGTGCCTATTTTAACTCGTTACAGTAGCTAGTTGCTCCCGCTGGGCCAAAACCCGTCGTAGCCCCCGGGCATATATATATCATCATCATCATATCATCTTTATGCCTAAGTGGGACATAGAGCCATCACAAGGTTCCTCCACTCTTTCCTGTTAGCCGCTTTGACTCGCCCCTCATCCCTGATGACAGCCACCCCATCTTGCCTCTCTCTTGCTCTACCGTCCTTCTCCATGTGGTCTTGGGCCTTCCTCGCTTTCTTCGTCCTTTTGGTGCCAAGGTGATTGCAATGTTACAATCACTCTCCCGATCTTGCCTCAACACGTGACCAATCATCTTCCATCTCCGTTTTTTAACTTCTCTGCTGAGTGGCTCCATTTTTGCTATTCGGGCATACATATATATATATATGGATTTGAATTGAAAAAAAGAAAATAACATGCACACGCAGTAGGCGAAATGATCCCGATTTCAAGACACTAGGCGTGCATAGTCGTATCAGGTAAGTTTTGAGCTGTCACGAAGGCCGCAAGGTGGTATCGGGTAATTTTTGAAGCCTACCACGAGACAAATGATCGGAGCGAGTGGAATAGTTTTTGGGGTGAAGAAGGTGAATAAATAACGTGATTTACGGTTATTCATTTGAGCATAACGATAATAAATCAGTATCGGATTGAATGTATCGGTACAGAACTTGATTTGTCGGGTAATTTTTGAAGTTTACCACGAGGTTAAAGATCGGAGCGGATGGGAATGTTTTCGGAGTGAAGAAGTTGAGTATGAAATCTCTCTAAAAGGATATCACATCTTAGTACAGTTAGTAAAGGCGTTGACAGCTGTAATGAAAACTATTCCAAGTTTTAGGAACCATAGTCATCCCCTACATCCATTAAGTTTTTTTTTTTTGGAAAGTGGTAGGAACTGGTCCAAGTTAAGTCAACTTGAGGTTAGAACTTTTTCTGATCATCAAACTTGTCAAAATGGGTCGGCTAACGCTCGTAATGTCAATTTCCTATTCTATACGGCGAAGATTAAAATTTCCTTTAAGTTAATGAAATCATGCCTTTTCTATCATCGCCGAATGCAATGTAAGAAGCTGACGTTTGGAATATTAGCCCTTCAAATTAGCAATTCACTTAACGGCTGTTACTTTGACAAAAGGCAAAGTGGGTAAAGCATCTAACCGGTAATCAGAGATTGGATTATCATAAATCTGATCTTTTTGAGCACTTCAAGTTGAGTAGCAATTTCTTTAACATCTACAATAGATTTACACTGTGTTTTTTGTTTTTGTTTGCTGCAGTGATCCCTCGCAGCGCGACAGCGGTGGGACCCCGATCTAAACGGACGGCGACAGCCAACCCGGCCAGTATGAACCGACCTAACATGTTGGGGATTGGTGCCAAGGGTGCAAGACCCGTTAGTCACGGCATATTTAACGGACGAGCCGCCTCATCAATAACTGTAAATAGGTTGGTAAAACAGTTTCACCATTACCAATTGAAACTACTGTACAGACGATTGTCTCATTGATGTCATTGCCATAATAGTGTTCTTAAATAAAATTAGAGGGGCTGGCCTCGAATTTTTTTTGTTTAAGAAGGCCTTTTACATAAAGACAAGGCAATCAATAATTAACTCTGGGCACTAGTCCAGCGATGACCGCTTGTTAGGCAATTAAGACTTATTTTTAGGAGAGAAATATTAGATATTGGTTTTAATGCTGCTGCTGATGTTGAGACTCATGTTGAAACTGATGTTGATGTTGAAATTTATGTTGATGTTGGTAGTGTTTGTCTTTGTATTATGATATGTTGACTATGATGATGATGGTATTGACGGTGATGTTGATGATGGTGATGTTGATGATGGTGTTGACGGTGATGTTGATGATAGTGTTAACGGTGATGTTGATGGTGTTGACAAAGATGATGATGGTGTTGACGGTTATATTGATGGTGTTGACGGTGATGTTGATGAAGTGTTGACAGTAATGATGGTGTTGACGAAGGTGATGATGATATTGACCAATATATTGATGATGGTGTTGACAGTGATGTTGTTGAAGGGTTGACGGTGATGTTGTATGGTATTGTTTTTTTATGTTTTTTGTTTTGTGTTAATGTTGTTGATGAAGATGCTGTTACTTATTAAGATGATTATTATGATGGTACCATAACAGGAAGCCGAAACTTTTCACTAAATATCAAAGGAAACCCACAAATATTATCAACTTACCGTATGACAGTTTCGGCTCAAAATCGATTATAATAATAAATATTCTAATTATTTTGTTATGTTTCTCTTAGTACCGGGGAATCCCCACCAGTACGTCCTCGGTCATCCTCAACCGACGATATTTCCACTGTGAATGGTGCTCGAGTATCAGCTGATTATGACAGTTACCGCCAGGTTTGTTCAAGGTTTATCCAAATGTGTTGTATAATGTAATCATTTAGCAGGTTTAAATGGTACTAGCTAACGGGGAAGTATTGTTTATTTTTCGCCTGAAGAATGAATGATCTTTGCGTTTAAGCACACAATTTAAGTAACTGCGTAAGAGAGGCTTGAAAAAGTCAGTCGTCAAACGGATTCGAAGCCATATCTTCTACGATACTGTTGTAGCGAATTTACCAAACGAACTATGAAGGCGCAGCTGTGGACAGGTCAGTTGACTACCACTGTGGCTTCAAGGCGCAGAGCTTAAACTTTTTTTTATTTAATAATTACGTTAATTTTAATAGCTAACGGGGGAAGGGTTGGTTATTTGTTGCCTGAGAATGACAGACGTTTAGGTTTTGCACCATGCTTTGATTATTTGGACTTTCATCTCTGTGTTCAGTTTTGATTTAGTTTGTACTTCATGCAGTTATATAGGTACGACTTTGTGAACAATATTCACGATTTCAGGTTTCAACCAGACTCGAAGGTCAGGATATCCTCAAAGCAACATCTCTGAAAAACTTCATATACTCACATTATCGTAAATACATAGGACATGTTCGCTGATCAGAAAACACAGCTCTAACTAAGATTCTTCTGTTTGATGAGCCAAAAAGTAAGCACTTTCGTAACCAATGGATCAGGATTTCAAATCTCTTTGATGTGTCATTAGATCAAGCTAAGAGATTGACACAATCACAGAATGAGTTCGCTGGATTGATTCATCAACGTTTCTATTCACCTTTATGATGACAAAGTTCATTCCTTGGACGAATACTCAGAGAACCCCTGACCTTTGCGATACCATTGCAGTGCTCTTATCAACTGAACCTTGACGACACAGCTGTTATCAATCGACCTTCTCCCAGAAGCCGTGGCGGTCTATGGCCGTTATTTCAATTGCAAACTTGATCGGATCGCGAAAATTGTTCACGAAGTCGTTAATCCTGTTTTTTATTCATGAATAATTAAAGTCATGTTTAAGATAAAACAAACCGATTTGTTTTTTTATATTTATTAGTCGGAGTCCTAATTTTCCCACCCAGCCTCATTTTGGGTAACATTCTTTCGATTTCCAAGTGGTAAAATTTGAATGCAACTGAGTAATCTCGGTATGACTGAAGTATGAAATTCGGTGTATGAAGACAAAAGGGTCTCAAATGTGAATTAAGAAATAGATAAAAGCCTTAGCGTTTTGTGAAATGGTTTCCATAGCCCTAGAAGCGCTCGCCTTGATTTTATCGTGGACTTTCAATCAATCATCAATCAAATCCTTATTTTGATTTACGTGCAGTCCTATTTTCCATGCGAAGGAGTAGGCTGCACGAGACTAACGCTGACAGCCCTTCTCCACGCGATTCTGTCCTGTGGGTCCACTGTGGTCAATTTTAGTTCTTTAAGGTCCCTCTGGACACATTCAGCCCACGTTTTCCTAGGGCGACTTTGCTCAATCTTAATCAAATCATAACTTAGGATACATGTGTTACTGTCGGAGTGTTTCTAATCGCTGTCTCGTTCCTTTGAAATGTATGACAGTTTCTCTTATACTTGCTTTCGTTTATTAAATTTCAAATTTTTATTAAAGTTCGAGGAACGTGGATCGTGTTTCGCAATTTGCCCAATAGCTAGTGGCTTTTCAGTGTGAGCTAACCAATAATAAGCTTCTGCTTTGGGACATGTAAACGCTTATTACATGCTTTTTCATCTGTTTCCTTTCATGTTAGTAATTGCTTTTATTCCTGCTAGTTCATTCAAGACATGCAGCGTAAGAGTAAAAACGTCGAACAACGACGGCTGGAAACAACACTAGAGCTTAGCAAACGCTACCTTGGACAGCAGTCAATGGTCCGTTCGCTTCCTGCGGCTCATTGTTTGTTTGTTTACTTGTTTGTTTGTTTACTTGTTTGTTTGCTCTCTTTCTGTTTCGAGGCTTGATTTACAAATACCAGTGTTTGAACAGAAAATGTTCATTTCCCTTTTTCTATTATCTCCATGCAGCCGTTATTTCGTTAGACGGATCAGTAGGTTAAATATATTTTGTCTTATAATGATTTTCGATACGAGATTTTATTTATATTTAAGCTGTATCCATTTAAGTTTTACCAGATATAGTTAAAAACTACGAAGATGATCCGAAAAAAAATTGTTTTCAACGGGAATCGAACTCATAACTTCTGCGATACTCTTGGATGCCAAATAAACGTTCCCCCCCCCCCCCGCGTATTAAAATTTCAATTTTTTTCCGACCCGCGGACCTTATTAGGACCCCCCCCCCGTTCATTAAATTTTCGGATTTTTCTGAAAAAATGTTAGTATCCCAGTGCTCAGACTGGAAACATTGTAGTTGTGTTTCATTTTGTTAATTTTTCTAGGAGTTACTGAAACACATATATGATTTTTCTCAGACCTGAAATAGCTGTGTTGTAATTATGCCCACAATGACTCAGGGTACAGTGAAAAATTATTTTTAGATTTTCCGACCCCCCCCCCCCGTTTATTAAGACCCTCCCCCGGTTATTAGGTTTTC
>JAOEHV020036875.1:0-17666 GCA_025447995.2 Isaurus tuberculatus | reverse complement strand
AAATAAGAACAAAATAAGAACATTTTGAGCCTCAAATTGTTGACAAAAATAAGAACATTGAGCCTGGGCAAAATTTTGCTGGTTCTTAATAAAAAAAAGTGTAATGAGGACAGCGACTGATTGCCTTTGAATTCCTATCAAAAGTCCTTTTAATTTTAAAATGACTCTCGAGTAACAGAGGATGGAGGAAGGTGAAAAAATTACCGTAGTTTTTATTTTCGGATCTTTGCCTCAGATGTGAACCAAGGTAGCCAAGGTAGCTTGCCTGCCGCGGGCTTTTTGTTAGAACAAATGCCACGTAGCGAAAAAAAAATTATCCCTCGCATGGAAAATTGACTAGAATGTGTAAGCTAAGTATTTCTTTCAAAAAAGTTTATACACGTACAACTTTTTCGGTGATGATCTCTGTTTTAAACTCAAATTTCAGTCATCAAAGTTAAAATTTAATTTTTGTCAATTTTTTTCTATTTTTGCCCTTACAGTTATATTTTTAAATTTGTAATTTTGACACGTCTGTTAATTATTGAATAGTTTCCTTCGCTTTACCACTCATGTGCACGTGTATTTTTTGAAATCCTAAAGCTAAATTCTCTTTACTAAGTTCACGACCTAAAAGCTGAGGTTCTAAGCCTTAAAACGCAGGAAAAAAATTCAACTTTTCTTTTACGAAAGCCACAAAATTCTGTCTTCAGACATTAGTCACAAAATATCGTAGAAAAGTTTATTGATTTTAAAAAAAAAAAGAAAAAAATATCTTTTTAAACTCGTCAGTGTTGCAATAAAAATGGTCGCCCAAGTTATTTATTTTGATGGATTACACCAATGAAATATTAAATGTTTGCACGACTCAATGCCATTATCAGCAAAAACTTTAGAGTGGCCTGTATTCGGAGTCAAAATAAACGCTAAAAGTTTCTCTCCATTATAATCATAATTTTCAAGTGTAATAATAGTCCCTACATGTATTTTACATATGGATAAAACCTTGTGGCCAAAGTTTTGAAGATCTTTTCTACTCAAAAAAGCATTATTGACTTTATTATAAGCACAAAATCGAACACTTTAAATTTAGGCTTTAAATTTTGACCTAAAATTAAGAAGAAAGCTGAAATTTTGCTTTCAAAAATCCAGTGTTTAATTGGCTCAGAAACACAGATAAAGTTGAAATTTCGTGATCTCACTTCAATTACTTTACGATTCTCTTTCTTAAAAAGAAGAATATTTAGTGTTCCCAGTAACTATTATTTTCATGATAATTAGAGAACAATTTAAGGCAATAACATTGTGATAAAATTAAGACTGACTGCGAAACCTGCATGCTCTTATGAAAAACTTTGTACTGACATTAACAAAAGAAAATATACCAGCAAAAACGCTTTTGTTAGCTGAAACAGGAAAAAGTTTTCACCTGTAAAAACGTGCTTCTTTGCCATTTGCTTTCATTGCTAAAGTTACAGGTGCCTTTCGTTTTATTCATTTAATTTCTTTGTTGACTGTATCACGGGCCATCAGCTTTCTTGTTTTTGCTTTGCACTCGGTGAAAAAAATTCCTTTTTTACTCCAAAGCTGATTTCAATTTTTGATATCTACGAGTGTAGTTTAATCTCGTTGAAAAAGAGAACATTTACAATATGAAACTCTTAATAACTTTAATTATTTGCTGGCTTGCGGTCAGCTGTGAGGGAAACACAAATGAGACTCACAAACAAGAAGAGAAAGAAGAAAAAATTAATGTGAAACAAGCATTTAAAGAGTCTAAAAGCGAACACAAACATGGTACGAGAAGAACATTTTACACCGGAGACAATAATCCACAGAAGGTAGGTTTTTACTCGTTATGTTTTCTGCTTAAAGTTGCAGACATATTCCGTTCAACAGAACGCATGTCCTAAAGTTTCAAGAGACAATTTCAAAATGTTTCTTTTTTTCACGTTGCATTCGAGCAGTTTGGAATAATTGTATATTCACTTAAACGGTAAAAGAGCATTAAAGGTTGTCTTTTTTTTTTTGAGAAACTGGAACCAAAAAGTTGCAAAAACTATTTGTAAAAAAGCATCTTGAAATTATAAACGCACTGCCGCGTGCAGCGATGCATGAAAGCCTTCTCTTTGGAAAATTTATTAACGCATTACCTAACTTTCAAACTACGGGGTTAATACAAAAATTCTTTTCTTTTTTACTGTCTTAAAAAGAACATTCAGTAATTTTTCTTATTGCTAGTTTGAGCGTGTTAACATTCTTGTTAAGATGGGTTATGTAAGATGTAAAACATAAATCTAAGTTTCAACTCGGCTCTTATCTCATCTTATGCTTTACTTTTGACTAGAGTAGGGACTAAGGACTAACTCCTCAGTGAAATACAAAAAAAAAATTACATACGTTGCAAGGAAGTAATAATGATATGATACTGCAAAAGGATTACTTGCATCATATTTGTTTTAAAATTTAGCATTTCTTTTTTGAAAAAGCACAATCGTACGTCATTGTAAGTATGTTCATTTAGTTTAGTTTAACTGAGGCATGATAAATTAAACCATTCAGGAAACACGAGCCATGGATTAACAATTTAATCTGGGTAAGTGCTCATCGCCTTTAAACTAGGCCAAGGTTATAAAACCCAGCTGCAAAGCTTTAAAAGAGATCAGGCTGACAAAACTCTGATCTCTGGTTGGCTAAGGTGCATTTATATTGTAACACGTTTTGCGTTATCTAGTCTATGAATTTCAATAGCTCGTCAGTAGCCCACAAATTAATATGTTTTAATTTAAAAATGCTTCAATGTCTTTTCCCACAGTTAACTTGTGCCCCAGGACCTCCCGGTCCTCCTGGTCCACCAGGGGCGCAAGGTATACCGGGAAGAGATGGACGTGACGGAAGGGACTGCCCTCCATGTAACTGTGGTGCCCAAGGTTCACACGTGACACCACCAGTCATACCAGACAGGTGAGTAATTATGTTTCCAAAAAAGTTTAAACTTACACTAATTTTACGTTTTGACTCGGTTATGGCTAACGCGTAGACAGTCAAAACGTCAGTCATCTTGAACAGCCCTTCTTTGGACAACTTTAAAACGGCTGGTCACTCAACACAATATTTAATGTATTGCAACTCCTTGGTTCAAACCACTTACAACATTAAGGGGACGCTTCCCCTTTTTCGCCATTCTGGTCAAATTTCGAGACACTTTGGCTCATATCTCATTGAATATTTGGAAATTTCCTCATCATAGCGACCTAAATTGGTAAACGAGAAGAACTCGTAATAATTTTCAGATTTTTCAATGAGGTTTAAGAAATCGGAAAAGCTGCTTTTTTAGAGAAATCTTAGTTTTAGTGAGTTTTAGGAATGTCTGAAATTTTTTTTTGGAGTTGATATTTAAGGGACGGATGCCAAACCATCTGCTTAACCAAAGCTACACCTTGCATCTGTTTGGAGCGACGGTTTGGCGTTTATACTCCAATTTTTTGTCCTCTCCAAATTTTCCTTCATATTTTCTAATTATCTACTCAAATGAAAGGGGAAGCGCCCCCTTAATTAAATTGGAACCGTGATGAAGTAACTTTACGGTTGGACATGCAAAAGCTTCCTCAATTTACCTCATTAAAAATTTGAATAAACCCCAAGATAATGAGGGTACTTTAGAGCTGATGGTCAAGCAACAGTGAAACTGAACTTAAATCCCTGTCAAACCTCACTTTCAATAGACCTGCGCTTTAGTTGTACCCGATAGAAGGACGAACGTTTAGTTGAAAGTACCTCTAAGCAGTTAATACCAGTAAGAAGTGGCTGCTAATGATTTGCATGTTAAAGTCTAAATGACTGTAATACCTTTTGAGAGGGTCCCCAATAGGGTTTTCAGATCCCGCTTTCTCGCCCATTTTTTCCTGCTAATCCCGCCATCCCGCCCGTTTTTACTTAGGAATCCCGATCTCATCCACTTTTCAAAGACGTTTTTATGTTAATTAGTAATTTGTAAAGTAATAATTAATGCAGCAACAAAAATATTTAATGGTCCGTCCCTTACAGAGCCGTTGCTGTTCATTACTTGAAACCCGACACAGATATAAAAGGTTCATTTCTGTCAGCTTGCGGTTTTTTGCGCTGGTCAACTTAGAAACTTTATCAAGATAAAGTCGCGTATATCCCGCTCTATTTTCCTTACCAATCTCACATCCCAACCCTATAAAAACTCGCATCCCGCCAAACCTATTGGGGACCCTCCATCAGTTTGAGAAGGGCCAACACAAACAAATAGAAAAAAAGTAAAAGCGATCAGATATCTTTATCTTTAAGTGCCAGAAAACGGTTGCCAACAATACTTATATGAAATGCTGCTTTTTCTTTGTTTATGATAGAACCCTAAGCCATGAACTCGCCTGAAATCGGTATTTAAACCGCTGACTTGTCAACGTAGTAATTTTATGAAAAAGTAAAAACAGCAAAAACTAATCCAAACATACAAACAAGAAAAAATTCTTTTTTTCTTTCTTTTTTTAAGTTAAGCTTCGTTTTTGTTCTTATCATGATTAAACAAAGTTTGACAAAACAAAAACACTTTTGGCTTTTCAGAAATTTGTACTTTTGGCTTGAAGGTTTTTAAATGAAAAGGCGAATCTTTTTTACCAAAAATTCGCGGGCTAATTTTCTTTTCTCTGATTTTTGTGTTTTTCAGAGGTTAATGAGAGAAGACGGCGAGATGAACAAGCAAAAGTTGAAAACCAAAGCAATGCCCAGATCCCCTTTTATAATTGATTTAAAAAATGAGATTTCGCTCAATTCAAAACTGATTCCAATAATTGATTTTTGTGATCGTAAAACAGATGATAAATGCGATTAGAATGAAAGATTTAAACGAAAAAATTTCTACGGCTTTAAAATAATTTTCTCATTAATGAACGAAGCTGGTTTTTCTCGAGTGAATTTCAGCTGAAACGTTCTTCATATCATAAAACAAGCGGTTTATTACTTTATTTTCGCTTAAGCAAAGTAATATGTCAGCAGAAAAAAATCTTTAAAACACCGGATGCTGACGTCAGCCATTCGAAATTTAATTCTCATCATACTTTCAATGATTTTCTCAAAGAATTGTTCAAAGAAAAGAAAAATTGATGGCTCACAGATTTCTAGATCATGATCATATCTCGATAGCAGCATATTAAGAAAAAGCAATAAGGCTTTGTTTGTACTTTAGTTTTATTTCAGTATTGATATTAAAAACTAGGTTGTTACTTAATTTTAATATTTTCAAGGAACTGTTTACATATAAAGGTTAAATAAAAATAAAAGTAAACTAATTTGGCAGTAGAAAATTTAAACTTCCCTTTTCAGCCACTTTCATCATAAAAAATGAACAGTATCTTATACACTTAGGGCCAGTTTATATGGAAAAAGTTGTCCCGGGACGAAGGGATATCTCACCAAACCGAGATACTCGTTGCGAGACAACTTTTCGTACATTTCTCTGTAAAACACAGCCAACCGTTCAGTTTATATGACATCCCGGGACGAAGGGTTGTCTCGGGTGCCAGAGATAACTCGCCTAGCCGAGGCGAGATATCTCCTCAACCCGAGATAACTTTCTCCATGATAAACAGTTTGTCCCTTCTACCCCGGGACAACTGGAGTGTTTATGCTTAAAAATTCTCACGTTTGGCATTGCTGGTCCCGGGCCAGATATTTTCCATGTAAACACACGGCAAAGTTGTCCCGGATTCAAAACCTCATATAAACTGCAGGTCAAGTTGTCCCGGCTAGAAGGGACAACCCTTTAACCCGGGATCATATAAACAGGGCCTTAGGTGTTGTTTTCTACCTGTGTATAAGAATAGAGCTATGAGAAAATAGCTTGCTAAAAATTTAAAATCGATCGGCCCTTCATCTATTTTGGTCTATTATTTTTTTTCGAAACTAACATTATTAGTAATGAGAAAAGTAATAAAAACTTCTAGATGGAGACTTTTGATGGTTAGATTGTTCGTACAAATTGTAAAACGTACAAAGAGGACAGTTCTGAAACTCTTTTTGATAGAAAACAAGAATTAAACCAATCACAGGTTACCGCAGTTACTGATATAAATATAGTAATTGTCGAACAATATCATCGTTTATTATACGAAATACAGTTGTATACCGAGTGCTAGCAAAATGAGAAAATTGATATCTCCACTCTCCCGAATGGCGATACCATTTTTATCAACACATGTGTGATATCACTTTTGAACCAATCAGGTTTTAGCATTTTCGCGCGGTTTTATAATGGTCATTCTTGCTTTTTATTTCGCTTAACTGTAAAAATTTCATATAATAAAAAGAATATTACATGGCCGCTTGGATATATGGATTTTATCTTCTTGTGTTGCAAACATCTCTAATTCATTCGCTTCGCTCACTCGTTTGAGATAGTATCAACATTCGAAGACTATAGACAAGCTGTACGCCATAGGGCTTAACTGCGATGCGGAACACACGCTTCTTAGCTTCTGTAAACTAACAGCTAGATATTTAATTTCTACGTCTAAAAAGTATAGAAAAATACAAAAGTTTAGTATTTTCTTAAACCAAATGAAAAACTATGCCTCTATCGAGAAAGAATTCCTCACAGTTAAGGAATCTGAGAACAAATGGAAATTTCTATTTCCGCCTTAGTTAATTAAAGTTCAGGCTACCTACAAAGAATGGAAATTAAAACTGGAAACCTACCAACATTTTAATTCGGAAAAAAATGCCGTACCCAATAGTATAAGTTTTTATGTATTATGTACCAAGCTATCTATCTGTATCCTGCATCTAGCTTGCTGCAACCTTGGTGTAAATAAATAAATAAATAAATAAATAAATAAATAAATAAATAAATAAATAAATAAATAAATAAATAAATAAACAAACAAACAAACAAACAAACAAACAAACAAAAAGCAACCGAGGATAAAGTCCGTATCTCCGGGAGTCCATATAATATCTTCTAATATCTTCTATTTACTACATAAAGTCAAGTAACTGAGCAAATATATTTTACAGTGACGTTTATAGTTCCTTTAAACTCTACTCAATTATTTTAGACTAATATTTTTGTCAGAAATATGCAATAAACACACATATAAATGTGTATTCTTAGCTTCTGCAAACCGTGTAATTCTTTTTAAAAAAGTTTTTGTATATCCAGAACTTTTATTCGAATCCTTTCGCTCTTCTACATCAACAAGGTTTGCGCATATTAATTTAAGGGAGATTCAAGACTTATTTAGTCTTAGAATAGATGTGGGAACTTTTCTGGTCGAATACAAAGTAACATATTTTAGTAAATAAAAAGACGAGAGGTTTATAAATTTGGAAGAAGATTTAGTCATTGGAGAACGTGTCACTTAACAACACGTTCTACCCTTTTCACCCTCACTCAGCCTTGTAGATTTAGCTAAACTGTCCCACATGTTAGGTTTTGCCGAACTTTCCATTCCTCCTCTTCCGCCACAACACACCAACAATTGTTTAGATCTAACAAGTTCCGTCTCTTCCCCATTTTTCCCTACACCACTTTCTCCTTCCTACTTTTCACTCCCGCCTTCTTCCTCTTCCCTACTTCCCCCTCCCTCCTTTCTACATCCCCTTCCCGTCTTCACCCTCCCGCCTTCTCTTCCCAACTTTCCTCTTCCGCCTTCCACACAAGCTTTCTACTCCGTCTTCTCCCTCCAATCTACACCCACCCGCGCCTTCCCCATCCCGCCCTTCCGTTCCCTGCAACCGCTGTTTCTTTGGGACTCTATAAAAATATATTTTTTGGAAGCAAAGTTCTAGTTCGTCCCTACTTTTACCTACTTTAGCTTGTATGAATCAGTAATCTGAATATTTACACCCACGTCAACGTTTTTGGACATTCTGTAAAAAAAAAATTCCTTTTCCGAGCCTAGTGACCCATGGGGCCGGCGCTTATCTCCGGTTTCCGTAGTGTTAAGCAGATGAGTCATTGACTCCCCCTGGATGCCCTGGTCGGGACACTAATCCATCGCAGGTTAGCTCCCAGCCGAAGCTGGTACTCATTTACCGACCTCGTAAGGATGGAAAGCAGAATAATGGCGGAAAAGAAGGTCACACAAATGTTCAAATTTCGGCAGAGCCGAGAAATCAAACCTGGGGCATTGTAGTTGGAAGGCAAAGATCTTACCAACTGCGCCAACCACGCCGCCGTTACATTCTGTAAAGTACATACTTAAAAACATTTTTATGCCTTTTCTGTTTTGAAAAGTATCTCGGTCAAAGTAAATACTGCCTAGATTTTTTGAAGTAGAAAAGAGAGAATTAAAAAGTTTCTTAACCCTTTCAAAAGAAAAAGAGAACAGTCTTACTTCAAATTATTTACATCTTGTAAAATTTTGATTGTTGTCTCTTAGAAGGGAATAACTATGATACCGCTTCCCATTCCTTTGAACAAACTTTTTCCCTAAGTCTATATATGGCTCTTAGAAAGGGCATTATGAGGCATTAGACACACACCTAGCTTAGTCATTCAACGTAAACGGTTTCTTATACTAATCGCTAACCTCTTTAATCTTAACTTCATTGCGTCCACAGCACATGTCATGGTCTTGGGTCTCTCTCAAACCCAGCACGGTCTTGTGATGAGATTTTCACCACCTCCCCCACATCAACCAGTGGAACTTACTGGCTTGATAGCGTACATGGTGCACCATATAAAGTATGTATACCATTGCATTGTTATCTAACCATTTAATAAAACACACCATGCTGTGCAATATCGGCAGATATCTATTTTGCCAACCCAACAACAGTGACTAGGGTGATGAAGAATACAACTAAATCATGACGAGTAGGTGCTTACATGAGACAGTTATCGTTGGTAGCAAGTCTGTGCCCAGATTAGTAGATTTTCAAATTTACTATTTCTTTTGACTCTAGTTCTGTGACCAATTACAGAGTAGATAATGTTACAATAGTCAATAACAGCTTCATGAAAAAATAGAGATAAATGGACATGTAACTGACACCCAGAAAAATGTATGAATGGACGAATGGACACTTTGAAACAGAACTTCCTGTCGTACACTTTAACTAGGTAAAATCGTTTGCAAACGTCGAATTTACGAATCGAAATGGTGTCAAGATTGTTAATCAATATCTTTTTCCTCTTTTACCTAGACTCACTGCGAACTTATACGGCAGAGTTGTGATGGTGATTTAGGGGGCTGGACTCTAGTAGCGAGAGCCGAAGGTTCCTCCTCTGCTTTTGCTCCAACCAGTCCCCTTTGGGCCAACGAGGCCACTCTGCACCAAGAAACAGCAGCTGACCTTACAAAGCTGACGTCAATGAAGAATCCCGGTTGGTCATCAGTAACCAATCAAGTAATCAGAGTGTGTTTCAGCGGACCCAGAAGTCATTGCGCCACCTTTTCTCATGGACGGGGAATGCCGCTTTCCCAGTTGTTCGCATCGCAGTTTGCGGTTGAGACTACAGAAGCTTATATGTTTAATGTGCTGATGAAAAAGTTTGGCAAGCATTTGGATATGAGTCATCTTAAAACGGTAAACTGTGTTTTATAACTAGGAGTATAAAAAATTAGTGTGTTCGAATAACTCAAATGATCAACTGGACTGTTTTCTAGTAAGCTCTCTGTCCTTTTGACGGGACGATATTAAACGGCACATTGACATTCTTTATAGTCGGATTATCGGTTTTTATGCAACTTCATTATCCTTAATCTTCTTTTAACCAGACTTACCAAGTAATTCATAATTGTTTCCATCAACTATTTGTTGAACATGAAAAGAAAAATGTGCGCACGCATGCAATGAAGCATTTCCAAGAATCTTCTCGCGCTTTTTCCCATAGATGGTCAGGAAGGGGCGTCCATCCAACGTCGAATAGAGGATTTTTTCTGTTCAGCGCTCTTGCCCGGTTCTCCAATGTTCAGTTTAAATGAAAGTTCACAGTCATCCAGTTAAAACGTTAAAATCAGTTACTAGGTATTCAAAGTTTCCTAAACGAAACTCCTTTGTCTCCTTCAGGAAATTGGAGATTTTCTAAAGTTGACGCTTCTACCAAGCTCGTTGGTAAGGGAACTAGGGGATGGTGGAAAGGGGCCGGGGGAGGGTTATCTCCACTGGAGAATCTATTCTGTTTGGGTTACTACCTTTTGAAATGCCTGTCATTGAAATAAAACAGCTCTTTTCCGCATTTCAATTCAGCCCTTATTGATTATCCACGGGAATCTTCTGCCTTGCAATCATAAACAGGGTATTTGTCTTGATACCTGAGGCTAAATATGGATTATTTTTAAATTTTTTTTTCTTACTCAACATGTTAAATGGTCTAGCAGGCTTACCAACTGTAAAAGCTCACTTTGAACCGGTCAACTCCTCTCAACCGACAGTGTTCAAACTACTAAAGAGCAGTTTCTTCACAGAGCAAAGCACTTAAAAATCTAAGACTTTTCTTTTCTAGCAGCTTTCCAGAACTTTACGACGTCTTGGAAAACTTATTTTCAATTACCAGTTTTTTATGATTGAAACCCGTAGACCCTTGTTTAGATCAAGCTTGCTATCTGGCTCTTCCCCAGCGTTGGGGAGCTAGCAAACCTCTCCCTATTTATCTCTCAGCTAGTTCCCCAACGTGGCGTGGTTGGCGCAGTTGGTAAGATCTACAGGTTCGATTCCCGGCTATACCGAAAATTGAACATTTGTGTGACCTTCTTTTCCGCCAAAGCTTACTCAGCTTTCCATCCTTACGAGGTCGGTAAATGAGTACCAGCTTCGGCTGGGAGCGAACCTGCGATGGATGAGTGTCCTGTCCAGGGGGAGTCAATGTCTCTCATCCGCTTAACACTACAGAAACGGGAGATAAGCGCCGGCCCCATGGGCCACTAGGCTCGTATAAGGATTTAGCTAGCTCGTTCCCCAACGCAACAGGTTATAGCCGGTTAGCAGTCCAGTTTAAAACTAGGAGTCTAAGTTAGTAGTGTCACTTTACTAATAAGATTTTTGTCCTCCAGGAATGGTGCGGTCTTAACTTGGGCAACTTGTGTAACATGATAGCGAACCCGAATCGCAACCCTGGGACCCACATGGTGCGTATCGGGTGCATAGGAGATACGAGTGCACCAAGAAGTCCTAGCGGGTGCAATCCTGACGATTATGCCATTGGTATTGGTGTTACCAGCTGCAACAAGCCCCACGGTTGCCACCACTTTGAGTTTAGTTCTCGGAACATCGGCAAAAGCTTGCATTTTAGCTCTTATCCAAATCACTACGGCTACTACGACCAGACCGCCTTTATTTACGTCAAGTAGTGAATTCTACAGTGCAAAACTGAGTTCTTTAGTTTAAACAAGAATCTCAAAATCCGGAATAAGCAGAGAGGGGGTGGGGGGGAATGTATGGTTCTAAAAATGGGGTCAGGGAGGGAAGAGATTTGTAATAGCCTTTGCTTATTTTAAATAGTTGCGCTCTACCGTGAAAAAATGAATTCTAATATTGACACAAGTTTCTCATATCCCGAATAAACATAGAAGGGGGGGGGATAGGGGTACAAAAGATGGGATTGGGGAGGGAAGAGAAGGGTAACAGCCCTGATGGCGTTAAGTGATGAAATTCTATCGTGCAAAACTGGATCTCTAATGTTGATACACGAATCTCAGATGTCGAATAATTGGGCTGAGGTGGGACAGGGTTCTAAATATTGGGTCAAAGAGGGGAGAGTCAGGCAAAAGTACTTCGTTTAAGTCAAGTGATGGCATTCTGTCTTACAAAACTGATCTTCAATGTTGAAACAAGAATCTCAGATCTCAAGTAATTAGGAAGGGGGCAGGGAGGGAAAGGGTTTAAAAATTGGGGTCAGAGAAGGGATAGTTGGACAATAGCCTTTGTTTGCGCCAAGTAGATACTTAACATAAATACGAGAATTTCAGATCCAAAATAAGCGGGCAGGGGGAGGGTGTATGTCTTAAAAGTGTGATCAGGGAGGGGAGAGTTGGGCAATAGCAAAATCTACAAAGGGAGACCGATTTTCGTTTCAACAAAAGGGGTTTCTATGCTTCAACTTTACAAGATTAAGAATACGCGATCGTAATTTTAAAATAGAAAAATGAAGATATGGAAGACCCTGCGTATAGCCAAAAGAGAACATTTTTACAACGGGTGTAAAAAGGAAAATTCGGACAAAAAACCTTCCTCTTCCGCTTCAAACTATAAAAAGATGAAACAGTTTTTCCTAAAATTGAAGTCACTTAGAAACATGACTTTTTAGATAATCATAAAAGATTTATTCAAAAACTTGATGAGTCCGGCCCCAAAAGTTTTAATACTCGTAATTGAATATAATAAATTAAAAATACTCTTTCTTATGACCTTTATTTTATATTCATTGTATTATTTCATATTCATTATAATTTTTAAACACTTTTGGCAAATTCTAATATAACATTGCCGTTTAATGGGCCAATAAATTCTGGTCATGTCTATCTTATTAGCAATCGTTTTCTTGTGTTTAAACTTTTCCAACAACTGCAAAGTTTCTTTCCCACAAAAATTTAAACTTTATGCGTCGCCACACACGTGTAAAAGTTCCTGCCATCATCTAGTACCTATATGAATGTGCTTTCAATGGTTAGTATATGTACTATAATTATATATAACTACCACAAAGTTCGAGGACAAAAGAAATTTGTAATTCCCTCAACAAATTGGTTAAGTAATTAAGTAACTGAATTTATGTTTAGCATTTTTCATACATAAATGTTTAAATGCATAGTTTTACAGTAAAAGTCTAAAGTTAATAATATAGTTAGAAACTATGCCAAGCTATGTACTAAAATATCCTAATTGAAATTAAGTATACTATCTAAAACATCGAATTTAACAGAAAAATAAAGTTACTTAAAAGCTATTTAGAATATTTGCAGTGTTAAATGAAATAAAAATATAGCAAAAATCCAAGAATGTAGAAGCACTAAAAGGAACTGGTAGCCATTAATCCACATACATCACTAGGTTATGCTAAGCTATGTACATTGAATAATTTTTTCAAAATATGCCATTAAAATATGTTTATGCGGCATGCAATCAATTGTCAATTAAATACTTTGTTTAAGTGCTTAAGACAAAAACGAAGAAGAATAAATAGCAAACAAATACACTTGATATCTTTCGATCTTTGGGAAGACTCACATATCAATTTTGCCCACAAGAAACAAGAAACGTCAATTTTACATTTGGGGGTTGGCTGCTGTGACTTTTCTCTGCTTTTGTTAAAAAATTTTCGACATTTTGGAAACATCTTGGAAAGAGATATAAAATAACTGACAGCTGATGTAACTTTTTTCTCCAGAACATGTTCTATGTTTTGTTGCTTATTGCATTCGGTTATATGATTACTGTTTTTAAAATTTGAAGACTCACAGAAGTTTGAGCGGAATCAATTCTTTATTGAAGCAGTTACTGGTAAAACTACCTTTTATGGAAACTTCATCGAAGACCTTTTAAATAAAGTCGCAGAAGGTATTCTCTGTTTTAAAACCTTAAAGACCTTTACAATGTTTTCAGAGCACAAAAATATCGATAAATATATTTGACGTTTCTAAGGGGGTGGGGGGTGGGAGGGGGTCTCGAGAGAAACGTAAATTGACGTTTCCTGTGGGCAAAGTCGATATGTGAGGCTTCCCTTACACGAGTACGCTATTAGGTTATATACTTAGTAGTCTTTTATCTACCATCTATCATCGATTTTCCTTTTCTTACGAGACAATGTGATTTGAAAAGTAGAAAGAAAATCATACAATTAACATTTGTGACTGACTTTGAGTATTAAAAATTAATTGTCATAAAATCTTGAAATAATTTTGCCAAAATCTGACCATGATTCAAGCTGCATGCACATGAACAAGTCTGACTGACAATTAGCTAGCTTGCACTTAGTGCAAAAAAATGGTGTTTTAATTAGTTTACAAATCAAATTGAAATGTTCATAGTTTTTGCATAACCATTTTTAATGTAAAAGAAGAGTGCTTCAATTTCTTTATCTAAAGTTTTAACATGAATGTAAAATTGTTAACATAATATTATTTTTGGCAACTGAATTCTTAATATTATTATTAAATATGAAATGCAGCTGTTCCAATATTTAATGATTTTAAATTTTACTGTGGTAGCTGCTTAAGAGTGTGTGCACTCACTGAAAAAATAATGTAGGAAACTGAGAGTCCAAAATATATAACTCTTCCACTAAATATTGTAATTTTTGTCCTTAAAACACACTCTGAAATTCGTTCTAAGGCAATTTTAGAAGGTCAAGAACTCAAAAATTTCTTCCTGGCCCATCCAGGGTGGTCACCTTTTAAGGCAAATTTTTATGTTTCAACCTTACAAGCTAATTATTGTGTGTCCCAATATTGAGTGTTTTAAGGCTAAAATGTTTCTCCTCACTCCCTAAAACAAAGCCATCATCCTGTAAATCTCATGAGCAGCAACCACTTTGCCAGCGTTTAACCATAGGCTCATCAAGACCAACACTTTGACCAAATGTACCAGTATTGGATCTTGTTATATCTGATTTTTTCATTGCAAAAAGTTTTTCTGCAGTCTGCTGAAATGCTTGTTCAATTCCTTTACCTGTTTTTGCCGAAACATAAAAAATACTGTCACAATCGTACTTATCAGCAAACTGAGTAACACTTTCTGATGTAAGCTCTGATCTTAAGTCAGTTTTATTTCCAATAATAACTTTTAACGCATCTGGACAATATTCAAGTGCATCACATGCCCAATGTACAAGGCACTGCAAGGTAGAATAATCATCAACACTAAACATAAGGATAACAGCATGAGCACCACGATAATAATTCTGTGTGAGAGTTCTGAATCTTTCCACTCCTGCAGTGTCCCAAAGGCTCAGCTGCGAAAAAAAGGACAAGCTCAAGATCAAATCTATGCCAATAATATTTAAGATCAACCAAAACTTACTGGCCAAGAAACTACAAATGGTCTGCAGTGTATGAGATTGATAAGGTCCCTGACTACACAGCAGGAAGCCACAGGCTTCTTTCCCATCCCTGCAAAGGATTCAACATTTGTGCTTCTTTTAATTCTTTCCCCACAACTTCCATGGGCAGGAACATTAAGCCATTGTTCTTGTCTCCTCTTCTCTTAAATTCTATTTGGGGACTTTAAGGAACCCATACACTTGCCAGTAAGGGTACTGCTATGAATGGATGATGTAGCATGTGTTTGGTTTCAGGGGGCATTTTTTATATAAAAAAATATCAGGCCTTTTCACACTAGAATCGAAGTAGGTCTAAAGTACATATTAGGTTGTTCCCTACATCTTACTTTTGGATGTGATGTTTGCTTTACAAAAATCTATTCACACTCTTAGTTAAATTATGTTACTTATCAACAATTACAAGTTTGTCAATCAAATTACTATTCTGAGTTCTCAAATTTTTCAAATTATTTGTCAAAAGTTAACAGGCTTTTATCGCTTATCTGATCTGCAGGTATGAAAGTACTAGGACCCTATTAAAGACTGGCTTGATCAGTCTTTGGCTCTTTTGATGATGCCTGTTTTAAAGTATCATACTTTAGGCCTACTTTGACTCCATTCACACACAAAGTGTAGGGTAAAAGTACAATGTAGATCTACTTTGGACCTACTTTTGATGCTAGTGTGAAAAGGCCTATTGTTAACTGTGTGGTGAATTTGGGGCTATCCTCAAACAAAATACCGTAAAGCCCCAGCAATTCAGCATCTTACTGCCAATTGATGTTAAAAGCTGACACTGAAAATATGTTTTATAGACTGGTTCTGGGAACCAAAAATAATAATCAGGCAGTGTAGACGGTATTAGTAGTTAGTAATATCTCTGCCTTATAATTGCTACATCACTTGCCTTGCCAAAATCGGTAAAAGCTAGCCTATTAGAATACGCAGCCTAACCACTTTGTATTAGCTTTACTATGTTTCAAGAGCTGTATTACCCACCGTTACTTGCACATTATCCAGCATGATATACTTCGAACAACTGTCAATTCCAATTGTCGACTTTGATGTCCGTTCTCCATGGAAAGAGTTGTCTTTAGCACGCTGGAAAAGCGCTGTTTTTCCCACACCAGCCTCGCCAAGCAAAACTACTTTGTACAGCGGTCCTTTATTCATATAACCGTCGCACGACAAAGCCGCCATTAGTGGAAAATTAAATGGATTGCTGAGCAAGAAGATGTTTCGTAAAACCTCTTGTGTCAACTTCCTGGCATACTGAAAATATTATCTGTTTTTAATCAGTTACTTTCTCCGACCATAGACGAACACTTTCATAACAACTCACATGATTTCTAACAGAGATGTATTTTTAACCCCAGGGGTCTCGGGCTCGGGTGAGATTATAAATTATTAATGTTTTATTTGGTTAAAGTTATGCAGATTTTTGAAGCTTAGTTTTTTTTCTACATTGTTTTCATAGTATGTTTTTAAAAATGGGGAACAGAGCTTTAGAATAGGTCAGCAGTGACTTGAACTTTCTAAGGTTTTATGGTTCAGGAGCCTCAACCCTCCCCGGACATGTCTTCTTCTGTTGTTCCGAAAGTGACAACCTTACGTCATGAAAATAAAAGACGCAGGACTCACACCATTCTCAATGGAGATTTAAAATAAATAACTCAAGGGGGCTCGGGTAAGAATCCGTTGTTTTGCTAAAAACCTATGAAATTTTTAGAATCTTGGTTTTAAAGATACTTTTCTTTATTATAATTTTTTTTAAAAAGGAAAAAGAGCTTTAAAAAGTCTTCATTGACTTGAACTTAAATATAAAATTATTATTGTTCATATGCCTCACCCATCCCCCAATATGTTTTCTTTTGTTGTTCCGAAAGTGATACATTACATCATGCAAATTAAAAGATGGCGGATGACAGAGATTCAGATGGCGAAGTCGCGGAAGACCTCACAGAGACAGACAACAAAATACCCTTGTACAAAATAGTTCTTGTTGGTGAAATGGAAGTGGGAAAGACTTCACTTTTCAAACGCTACGAAAAAAACACGTTTTCTGAACTGCGTACCACAACTCAAGGTGTTGACAACTGCAGGAGAGTAGAAAAAATTTCTGGAAAAACTTGCAAGGTTTGTTTGTTGTGAGCGTTACAAAATGCACCTTTGGTCTTTGCCTTATAGATTTGTTACGTGCAACATACTTTAAAGTTTACTACACAAGAAATAAAACCAAGAAGGCTTGTTTTCATAATTTTTTTACTAAATTAGAATGTCTAATAACATTTGCAGTTGTTGCCATATTTTCCAAACAGTTCAGTGCTAAATTTGGAAATTCAGAAAAATAATCGAAACTTGATTAACCGGACTTGTAAGATATTAGTTGTCCTGATAGTCCAGAGTTCGGGGCTTCAAAAACACGAACATAAAATGAGATAAAATGAAAACTCAATAGAGAGTATTTTATAACAACTAATGAACTATTGTTATGAAAGAACTAATGATTTTTATTAACGACTCTAATGGTCCAAGCGGCTGCACTTATATCCGTTTCCTGTGATATTAAGTGGATGAGAGTTTGACTTCGTCTAGCTGGGACACTAAGGGACGGACCATTAGAAAAAGACGGAGGGGGGGGGGGGCAGAAAAAAATTGGTGCAGGAATTTTTTTTCTGTAGGT
>JAOEHV020036874.1:0-31907 GCA_025447995.2 Isaurus tuberculatus | reverse complement strand
ACTGCAATTACAAATAACCCTCATAACTTCTAAATTAAAAAAAAGGGGGGGGGTAAAGTTCTTAGGGACCGTTCATTTTTATTGGGGGTGGGGGGTGGAAATTTGAAAGGCCTTGTATTTTTTTTGATGGCCCACCCTTTCATGCCTGTATTTTTCTAGGTGGCCCACCCCCAATTCCATGTATGTTTTTTTACTCGCACCTCCTTTTTGACTGTATTTTTTCGCCCCTTTTGGGCTGTATTTTTTTGGGTGGCCCTTCTTCTAATTTCCACCAGTCCCTCCCCCCTCCCAATAAAAAATGAACGGTGCCTTAAAACTATGCTTAAATGTACTGCTGTAAAATTTTCGTTTTTATAGATGGATTACTCACTCGAGTGTTTTGACGAAACCTACAACAAATACGTCATATTCAGCTACATCGGAATCTTGTACCCAGTCCTCTTTCCCACCATCTTTGTGCTTATTCTTTATTTCTACTTCCATCGCTCGAGGGGGGAGAGCACAGGTCAAGAAATTAGAAAGTATGAGGTAAGTAATATATTGTGTTACAACGATTTCTCTGTATCCCTATTTGTAATAACGTTGATTTTAACGGTTCTGATTGTTGAAACTTTTGGTTTTAAGCTTGCTTTAACATTTGTACTTGGAAGGCAGCGTGAATCTCTGTCTTCCTGCCTTAAGGTCCCGCGTTTTAGACCCGGTTCTAGGTCGTTTGTGAGACTTTCCTTTATTATTTGGAGTCAAAGACTCTTATCCATTAGTCCATTCAATAGATTACAAGATTCTGCTGGATTTTGATGGATTAGTGTTCCGTCCAGGGGGAGTCAAAGAATTAGTTCCCATATTAGTAGCTTCAAGTACTTGATACTAGGACGCATGTGCTACAGAGAATTGTGATTAAATTCCATTCCGTAAATGATTACATGATTCTGCACTAAATAAACCGGAGATAACACTGCCCCCCATGGTTAATAAGTTCGTAAAAGGATTTGGCTATCTCGTTTTTCATGGAGAGGAAGTCAGTTTGGCGATGTGTTCATCATTCGTGCCAACCTCCCTTACGGCTCGGGATTGACTCGTGGCTGACATTAGTCGATCTTGATGTGACTTCTAATATTTTTCTCCGGAATCTCCAGGATTCTTTTTGTGGTTTCGGCTCATGGTTATAGTGTACGTGTTATTTTGTGCTTTGTTATCATATTTAAATCAACTTTTTTTTTGTCCTTCCTTCTATTTGTGTCTTAAATTCTGCAGGTGGTAGAAGGAATGCGGTTTGTTTATGAGAACTACACCACAGATTGCTGGTACTGGGAGATTGTGGAGATTTGCCGTAAGATAGTCCTTACTTCTGGCTTGGCTCTGATTGGTCCAGAGGGGCGAACCTATCTTGGCTTGTCTGCAATGGCGTCTGGGGTATATGCAGTTGCGCATGCCCATTCTCGACCAATGTCTGACTACTTTGAACATATGCTTCAGGTATTTTATGATAAAATCAAGCAAAGTCAACGGCTTTGCAAACCTTATATCCTCCCCTCCCCGTTCTTTCTTTCTTTCTTTCTTTCTTTCTTTCCTTCTTTTTTTTTTTTTCTTTCTTTCTTTCTTTCTTTCTTTCTTTCTTTTTTTCTTCCCTCTTTCTTACTTTCCTTTCTTTCGTTTTTTTCCTCTTTTCTTCTTTCCCTCTTTCTTTTTTTCTTTCTTCCAAGAAGAAGCATCATTGAGATTGTTGACGAACTTATAGCTTAGATATTACTTTCGTTCTCCAGTTGTGCGCTGTTTGTGCCACATTTTTCAACCTTAGTGTTGGAGTGTTGCTGCGAATTCCTGCCGAGATAACGAACTACTCCATCAACAATGACAAGGATTCCGCTGGAATCGCCTTCACTCTCCTTCTTGTGAACGTGGGCGTGGTCGTGATGCTGGTTGGTAAGTTTTCAAAACAACATTCAGGAGTGATGGTCATGTTTGTTGCAAAGTTGTCAAAAGTGCCTTTGGGGGTAGTGATGAAGTTTGTTTGTAAGTTGCAAGTGGCTTATAAGTCGCTAGTCGGTAAATTCCCAGTGGGAGTGGTATTGTCAGTGAAGATGGAGTCGCTCTTACTAGTAAGTTGTCAAAACTGCTCATGGAGGTGGTGGTGATGCTTGTTGGTAAGTTGCCAAAATTGCCCTTTGGGGAGGTGGCTGTTCTTTTATGTGCCTTATCATTTACAAGTTTAAAAAAATATTTTTCGTATTATGACGTCTTTTGTCTAATGTTTTAGATTATAACTTATAAAAGCTTTCATTTGATCATATTTAGAACAGATCTTGTGATAATTACTTTGAGCGTAGTCTCTTTCTATCTTTAATAGTGGCGTTGTTATCTCATATTTCTTATCTCTTGTCAGTTTGTTACATATACTCTGTGCTGGTCAGCCTGTGGTCGGTAAAGAAGAATCCTCAGTGTACCATACAGTGTTGGTTGGCAGTACTTGTCCTTCCTGGTGAACATGGAAGTCCCGAGGAACCCCCCGAGGGGGATAACTATGATACACCTCCAAGGAGAGAGGACATTGAGGTATGAAAATGAAATTGGATGCAAACGGTGCTTGTTCCTTACTGTTCGAGAAATCCGGATTTCAAAGTAAGGAATTGGGAGTCCAACCATCTTAGATTAACGTAAATGAAACTACTTTCGAAAGTTGTGTGCCAGAGATAAGTAGGTATCGTAGTTTGCTCAACCCAGGGTTGCATAGCTGTCAAGCACTAAATACTCCAAGGAGTGATATCTAATAATAGCCGGGGGCCACAGGCCTCGGACGGGTGCAAGTTGAAACCCTGGTGGGAGGGGGGTAGATGGGGTGCAGTCCCCCGCCGAAAAATAGTATTTACAGTTTTGGAAGCACAATGTAATGATATCTGATAAGACATTAATATTTAACCATGCTAACTTACTAGAACAGAAGGGAATACACCTCTATCATGTCTAAAAATCAATCTTTAAATTTAACATATTGTTCATACATTTGCGTGAGAATAGCAATGCTAAGCGTGAGTGCGTGATTTTCCATGCAAAACGCGTGAGAATAGCAACGCTAAGCGTGAGTGCGTAATTTTCCATGCAAAACGCGTGAGAATAGCAACGCTAAGCGTGAGTGCGTAATTTTCCATGCAAAACGCGTGCGAGACTTGATAGGTTTGGGGTTGACAAATACATAATAATCGCTCTAAGTCTTGTGAGAAGTTGACGTTTTGAGTGTTAGCCGCTTCGTCAGAGCAACTGTAGTTTAGACAATTCAAGGTTTCAGATTTGATAATCAACAACGTAAACTGTAAGGGGTCTGACATTTCCAGCATTTGCCATTCCCTAGAGCAACTGTAAATTAGATAACTTAAGGTTTTAATTTTCATAATCATCGCAATTAGTAGTGCAAGGAGCTGACGTTTCGAGCGTCAGCCTTTCGTAAGAGCAATTGTAATTTACATAACTCAATTTTGAAATTTTTATAACAATCAACTCAAGTATTGTAAGGAGCTGACGTTTCGAACGTTAGTCTTTTGTCTGAGCAACTGTAATTTAGACAACTCAACTTTGAAATTTTTATAACTATCACCGTAAGTATTGTAAGAAGCTGACGTTTCGAGTGTTAGACCTTCATCAGAGCAACTGTAATTTAGATAACTCAAGGTTGAAGTATTTATAACTATCGACACAAGTAGTGCAAGGAACTGACCTCACGAGTGTTAGTCTAGGGTTAAAAATTTTCTTTTCATCGCCGTAAATAGTGTACAAGCTGATGCTTAAGGCTAGTTCTTCATCAGAGCAACTCAAACTTAAAAAGAGAAAAATTCAAACGTATTTATTGTACAAATCAACCAATTAAATCACCAGATGCAATCCATTGATATTGGCTATGATAACCCCGTCACTCCGGACGATATCGCGACCACCGACTTCAAAAAACGCCAAGGTCCCAAAAGTATTAGCATGTGTAGGACCCTACCGCTCAATTACGACGATCCAGATAGCAACATTTATGAAGAGCCAAGAAAAAAAGGTTCAATCTCGAGCAGCCCGGAGATGTCCCTTGATACCAAGAAAACGGCCATGGAAAGTTCAAGTGTGGAGGTGCCAATAAGCCCTGAAAACTCCCCCCAAAGTCAAAGTTGTGCAAAAGCCCGTGATGACAGAACGTCTACGCGTTCCGATAATGATAACAAACAGGACGGCAATGAGCCCCAATCGTCTACAAAAGATATTCCGCAAGTAGATTTTGTTAAGGAACCTCGTCAGGTACCCGAGGCACATGATAAGTTGGGGGCCGCGGAGGAGTATGAATGTTCGCCTCTTTGATATGGGACACTAAAGAAGTTGCTCCTTTATGACTTCAGTAGAAAGCTTTAGTTTGTCAATGGCGTATCCAGCACATAACCAATAATGGACTGCGCGTTAATAACCAACGAGGAAACACGAGTGCTCGATCTCCTATACCTTTCCTAAAATATTATCTAATTATTATATTATAAGAAAACACTACATTTTCCAAATGTGCAAAAAAATTTTTCGTGTCATAAGCACTTTTGAAAAGAACGAGATAATGGCACTGGCACTGCATCAATTTAAGTCATATTCAAGATGGCCGCGCCCACAAAAAAATATTCAAATCAAATTAGTCAGTTTTTAACCTGTATGTATGATTATCAGTTTTCGGTTCAGTTAATCCTTACAATGTTTTAAAGCGGAGGTTCCCTTTATTATGCTTTAATATACCTCGAATGTTTATTAAATAAAAATGACAAAGTTACTGGGGTTTGTTTTTAAAAATTATTCCACTTAATTTTCCCTTGCATGAATTTTTTTTTGTACTTCGCCCACTCCCCCCCCCCCGAATAACTTTTCTAATGGTCCGTCCCTAACTGAGATTGACTTCAGCCAATCAGAAACGCCAGCAATGTAAGTTGCGAGATTGAAAGTCTAACAAAGTGAGATAAAATATATGTGGATCAGAATAAGAAGGGCGGGCCAGTTTATATCAGATCGAACCTTTCATCATTCATAATTGCCTACGTTTTTTAAGCCATCACTACAAACTATTTTAAATGGTTTACTCAAAGCGAGATCTTTACAAGTTTTTAACATGTTTCTTTTTTTAATTTTGCGATATCATGCAAAAAAGATACAGCATCACGCTTTTACATCATAGTCAAAGCTCTTGGGCGAGTATAAAATGCTAAGCCAATAATTAAAACAAACCATTTAGATTATCTAAAAAGCTGTTGGGGAGGGAGCACTGGACTTATAACTTGTGTGGGTTTCTTTTTGGTCTACAGCATGTGAATTTTTCTTTTCTTGTTTTTTTTTTGCACTCAGGTGAGCTTTTTTTGTCAATATCTTCGTTGCAATTTCTATATTTTTGTGACTTTTAATTGAGAAAACTTTTAAGCCGAGTTATTGTGTTCAAAAAAGTTTCTTTTTTTTGAGCTATTAAAAACCATAACTCGAGACAAACCGGTGAACCGAATTGGGTTGAAGATATTATTAGCAGCAAACGTGGTTATTTTAACCTGTAAACAGGAGGGAAAACTAAGAGAAAATGAGGAATTACACTCAACCAGCGACATGCATTGCAAAAGAGACATTAAATGTTAATACATTCAAACTATTATGAGCAGTCTTTGCCCCAAAGGTGAGACATTGTCGCGGCAAAGAGCAACGCGCGCGTCTGTGATTTGCTAACAAATGAACTAAACAACATCTTGTGGCATTAAATCTGAGCTGCTATGAAAGGTCAACCGCCAAAAGATAAAAATGCTACGCGCACAACACTTCGTCAAGTCTTTGAGTGGCTAACAAATGATCACGTCACAACTATACATCTAGAAAATTATCAGCCTTTCCCGCTTTTCGGAAGGAAAACTTTGCGCCAAAAAAGAATGCATGCACTAATTTTTGTGTCTTTGATTGGTTAACAAATGAATTAACTGTTATAACAAAGCTTGAAGTAGTTTACTTTGTTTCGAATATGATAGATTCAGGGAGATTTTTCTCAAAACTCTTCCCGAGAAAATCTTAATACACTGCTATTTCTGATTTAGCACTCGCTGACCCTTGACCTTTGCGACATATTTTTTAACCAGATGTCTTATCCTCTCTGGGTCAATTGAGTGGTTAGAATTGCTAACCTGTTAAGACAAAAAGAATAACATAAGATTACCAAGAGTTAAATTTGAGTACAAATCAATATATATACATTAATGTCGACAAACTCTTAGATTATATTAGACTGACTTATTCCGGGACGAGTTTATTTCATCCCCATACCATACAATAAAAAAAAAATGTGGCGTGGTTGGCGCAGTTGGTGAGATCTCTGCCTTCCAACCACAAGGTCCCAGGTTCGATTCCTCGGCTCTGCCGAAATTTGAACATTTGTGTGGCCTCCTTTTCCACCAAAGCTTACTCAGCTTTCCATCCTTACAAGGTTGGTAAATGAGTACCAGCTTTGGCTGGGAGCTAACCTGCGATGCATTAGTGTCCCGTCCAGGGGGAGTCAAAAACTCTCATCTGCTTAACACTACGGAAACCGGAGATAACCGCGGCTCTATGAGCCACTGGCATCGTAAAACAAATTCACTTTTTTTTTTTAACAATGGTGATTACAAACCTGAGGAACAATCTTACGAAGAATAGTTTTGTACTCCTCCTTATTGATGTCTCTGTGTTTGTAATAAATTCTCAAGACGTGTTTAGCTTCTTCGTCAACACGAGCCTGACGGTGAATTCGGTCAATTACGCTCTAGAAAAACAAACAAGAAACAAAACCATTAAAGCAGGCCGCACACTTGGCGAAAACAGTGCGGCGCTATTTCCGCAGCGAAGAATTCGCCGGGTGTACGGAGTTAATTTTTGCGGCTGCGGCAACAGCGCTCAATATTAAACATGTTTGATATTTTTTTCGCCGCGCACTTTTCTCATAAAGTTTTCACCTAGTGTGCGGACCCTAAACGAACTTAGCGCTGGCCCCAATTACCTCTTCTCGTGACTACGCATGCGTAACTCGACATAGCATTGAAAATGGCGGCGTCCATAGCTAATTTTTGTCGATAACAGCGCCCAGTGTGCGGGGAACAACCACATGAGCTGAATACGCTTAAATTCTTCGCGGCGGAAATAGCACCGCGCTGTTTTCACCCAGAGTGCGGCTTGCTTTTAAGAGCTTCTCGATGATCGTGGAGATCAGTATCCACTACACATAAATTAAGGTGTATAATTACATATTTTAATTTTAGCAGCAACATGCGTCGTAACAATATTGCAATACAATTAGCTGAAGTATTGCAAAGTGTATCTGGGTCTATCTCGTTAAATTTTTCTTGTTCTGCAACGCGTTGAACAAAGAATAATTCATATTTACTTTTCGCAACGCATTGCAGCACATTGCAACGCAATTACTCAGTGTGACATCCCTGTAACAACTTCCTTTTTTGTATATAAAATCTTGCACAAACTGATGGCACTGTATGTACTTCTTTCTTTTTTCTGGCCGTAAATGAACCCATTCAAGTTGACCCAATTCGTTCGGTAGTTTTTTAAATTACTCTGTAATACGATTATTTTGAGGTGGTTGAGGGTATAATAGTGAGCCAAACGGTCGTTGTATCAGCAGCGAAGTTAATAATTTTAAAATAAGCACGACAATTCTAAATTTTGGCGGTTTATTTCCAAACATGTTTCGGCGTACCTACGCCACCATCAGTGTAAATGCATTTACCGCCCCCTGGTTAGCCTAGTTGGTAAGGTGTCAGTCTATTGAGCGGGAGGCTCGGGTTCGATTCCCGGCCGGACCAACACTTAGGGTCTTAAAATAATTAAGGTGAAAGTGCTGCCTTTGTTCTAACATCTGCAAATAGTTAGACTTTCACGTCTTCTCGGATAAGGACGTTAAACCGTAGGTCCTCGGAGACCTTCTCGCATGGGTCTTCGTGACCTCTTCAAGGCTCTCCGTCCACCTAAGAGTGGTAAATTTACAAAAACAAATACAAAAACAAATTTACACTGATGATGGCGTTGGTACGCCGAAACATGTTTGAAAATAAACCGCCAAGGTTAAGAGTTGTTGTGTTTATTTAAAAAAAAATAACAGTGATAACTTTAATTTGCAGTAGATTCTATTGTTAGGTCGAGACGATATCGAAGCAAGTGAAATTTTTAGAAAGTATAGAAGGCAAAAAAAACATTAGTAAATTGGGCAATGTTTTCTATTTCAAAGATTCACAATCACGAGGTCCATACTATCTCTTGCGTTTCAGCTGCATAAATTATAAACAATTATAACAATTACGACTCACCAAGGATTTGACCGAAAGTGTTGGCTTCTTTTTCCTCGACTTTTCTTTCTTCGATCGTCTTTCTTTTTTCAGCTCAAGTACCTCTGGAACATTCAAGTTCACAACTTCACCCCTGGGGGAGTAGGGTGGTGATGAAGGCAAGCCAAGTGGGGGAGGGGTAGCAGGAGAAAGTTTGTAATCTTCTGTGTGGGTGACTTCTTTATCAGTTTCTATAGTTTCCGGGTCGTTTATCTGTTGCAACTGCCAGAACTCTTCATTTAACTTATCGATGATGTCAACTTCTGGTGATGACATTTCCATGTCAACTGGTGATGACACTGAATCTGTCCGGCAGCTATCATCATTACCGTCAGGCTCATTAAAACCAGACAACTGACACTCTGCTTCCTCTGAGGACGTCTCTAATTCAGTTTTAGTACTAAGTTCTGTATTTTCAGCCAATTTGATTTGTTTTTGTGGAGATACTGAAGTTTCTTTTTCCAATGCAGGTGAAGCCATCTTAAGTTCAGTTGACTGAGGAGGGAAGTATGGTTGATTGGCTGAATTTTGATTCTGCACTGGCAAAGTTGAAAGATTTTTCTGCATCTCAGCTCCACCCCATAGTGGAGGCCCCTGCAACCTTAACGGCAAAAGTGACGGTGGTGGGAGGGGTGGTGGTGGCAAGTGATGCTGTCCAGGGGCAGATGGAAACCTTGCCCAAGGGGGGAAGGGTGGAGGGGGCAAACCACTTTGAGTTGGTGTGTTTATTACTCCAGGTTTGAGGGATGGAGGGGGTGGAGGTGAGTTGAAATTTGGGTTCATTAAGTCTAGGCCAGGAATGACAGTCGGTTGCATTTGGTTAAACTGACTGATGAAAGGTTTTATCTGTGACCTGGGTGGTGTTTCAAATTCTCTCTTTCTTTCCGCATCATCCTTTAAATCCCTATCAGCTGCTGTATCCTGTGAAACAGACTTTTCGTCATCACACTGTTTGGCATCTTCTTTTTTAGCAGTTGATGGTGAATCAGGAATAAGTGATTGTTTTGTTTCTACATTTGTCTGTTCTTCTCTTGGTGATTTTTGCACACTTTTATCCTGTTTGCTTTCATATTGTATGTTAGATTTTGCTTTACAAAGCTGCTCATCTTCAGACTGCATCTGAATGTCCTTGTTTTGCGGCTGATCAATAGTCAGATTCACCCCATCTGGTTTCTGAGATACTTCTTCTGAAGACTGAATATCAGTACCATCATTAGGCCCTTTATCAGAGCTCATGCCTGTGGCTGGCACAGAGGGTTCAATTATTACTGAAACTTTTGTCTCGACACTGACCTGGTCCTCTCCTCCTTGTTTTGAATCTTCCTCAGCACCCAATTTTCTATCCTTTAAGGATTGCTTTATAGGTTTCGACAGGTTGAGACTAGTTGGTTTTTTCCTAAAATCTACATTTCCCCTCTTCATTTTTCTGTTTTCTTCTTGATTTGGGCTGACTGGTAAAGACACAAGAGGCAGAATGTCATCTTTGGGAATGACCCCTTGGGTTTTTCTTCCTTTGTCATCCCCCCGTGCGCCCATTTTAGAATCCTGCTTTCCTACTTGTTTTCCAGATCTTTTTCCAGCTTCAGAAGATGAATATGTGAGCTGTTCTAACTCTGCCCAGAGTTCCTCATCACTGAAATAATAATAATAATAATGGTAATAATAATAATAATAATAATAAGTAGGGAAATACCAAGACCTCACCAGAGAACTCTGAAACCATAGTGGTGGGGCACAATACCGCTGAGGTTAAAAGAAAATAAATTATGAGGACCATTGGTGTGGACACATCCATTAAACTGATTCAGAGATCCGCACTGTTGGGGATGGCCAGAATTCTTAGAAAAGTGCTGAAAATTTAGACAGAAAAAGGATGACTCCTGGTTACCCTTGGAAACTGGTTATTGCCCAAAACCAATGAAAACCAGATTTAACACCTTTTATCTGAGAGTATTAGCACATAATAATAACAATAATAAAAATAATAATAAACTTTATTTCAGCGTCATATGACTTTAGCATGGTGTTGCTTAATGAGGCCACCATAACATACATAACAAACAAAATGTAAAATACTATGTGCTTAAAATAATTATAAAATTATTATAAAACTCTCTCTTGCAATACTCTACTCTCTGATACATGAATGATGTAAATATAAAAATATAAATATATGTGAACAAATATACAGACTGAAGCTTGGTTACTACTAGTTCCATAAACATTTTCCAGTCTTTAATTTTTGTAAAAATAAAAAATTAACAAAATATCACACAGTCTTGAGGTTGAATAAAAACTTTAAAGGGTTAATGGTTTGAAGCCAGTTAATTAAAATTTAAAACTGTCTTCAGGATTTCCTTTTGCTATGCTCCATTAAAATTATAATCATTACTATACTATCAACTTCCTCATCTGCCTCATCACCATCATTGTCATCATCACCATTACAATAATCACCACTATCACCATCATCACAATCATTACCCCCATTGTTATCATCATCACCACCACCATTGTTATCACCATTGTCATCACCATCATCACCATCACCACCATCGTTATCACCATTGTCAGCACCATCATCATCATCATCACCATCGTTATCACAACTGTCAGCACCATCATCATCATCACCACTGTTATCACCATTATCAACACCCTTCTTAAAACTCACCATCATCACTAAAGATCATACCTGTTTTCTTTTTTAGTTGGAACACTATCTTCTGCTTTCTTTGTTTTACTACTGCTTGTCTGCTTCATTGTTGATTTCTCACTGGACAACTGTACTTTCTCCTCCTTTTGTTTTTCCTCCTCAGACATGTCAGTGACGGCAGTTGGTAGAGGCTTGTATAACTGCCTTGGTGGGCTCTGCTTCTCTTTCCTGCTAAGTCATCAAATTAAGAAAATTTCACGTAATAGCTTCAAAATTAAGGTTAGGATCTAGTTAAAGGCAAATTTTGTTGCTTCCTTTTCGCTTCATTAGCATAACATAGCATAACATAGCTTTAAATGACATTAGTGTATATTTAGATAGAATATAGCATATTAACTAATCAGTGAAAGTTTCATCTTGATAAATAGAATAGTTCCAGACTAATGAGGCCTAAATGGCGTGGCTTGGCGCAGTTGGTAAGCTCTCTGCCTTCCAACCACAAGGTCCCTGGTCCAATCCCTGCTGAAGTTTGAACATTTGCGTTACCTTCTTTTCTGCCAAAGCTTACTCAGCTTTCCATCCTTATGAAGTTGGTAAATGAGTACCAGCTTTGGCTGGGAGCTAACCTGTGATGGATTAGTGTCCTGTCCAGGGGGGTCAGAAACTCCCATCTGCTTAACACTAAAGATAAGTGCCTGCCCCATGGGCCACTAGGCTTGTAAAGGATTTAGCTTTTTTTTGGGACAAACATTAAAAATTCATCATTATTACTCATAATTCAATAGACTCACTTGCTTAATAACTGGCTGTCTGAGCTATTTCTGCTCTGAGGTGAATTTTGGGATCTTTTCCTCTCTGACGATTTTTCTCTGCTTGATCTATGACTTTCCCTTTTTTCACTGTGTCTTTCATGAGATCTTTCCCTTTTTCCTTGAGAAGACAATGGCTTTGACCCTCTATCACCATGCCTACTTCTACTTCTACTCCTACTTCTACTGTAACTCCTAGACCATCTAAAGGATTTTCTTCTTGAGGGACTGTAACGAGATCTTCTTGAAGACCTGTCTCTACTTCTACTTCTTGAACGGTGATGCCGTCTTGAAGAGCTCCTTGAATGGCTGTGAGATCTGCTTCGACTTCTGCTTCTTGATGATCGATGTCTGTGTTTCCTTCTTGGACTGCGAGTTCTGCTTCGTGACCTGGTTCTCTTCTTATCCCTTTGATTTTGGCTTCTACATTCTAATAACAAGTGACAAAAGGTTTTGTAAGCTTGTATAGACATGTGCTTCTCAGGGAGAAGGTAATATAATGTTAGTAGAAAAGTGTAAAATGTCTAATGAAAGACATGAAATGACTTCATTAGTCTGGTCTCAGAAGATCTTATATTCCTTGAGGGGCTTGAGAGAATTGACATATTTGTTGATTTAAAGATTAGGGATTTTATGGCCATTCATAAACAGGGCTGGAAATAAGTGGCGGTCATCAGACATTGACCGACCAAAATTTGCTAATGTCCGACGAAGTTCCAACTTTGGTCAGACATGATGTCCAGACAATTTTTTGATCGATAATGAAATCAATTTACGGCAACGATGAAAATAAATATTGTGGTTGATAAATCATGCCATAATGGCATAAAGATTTTGTTAAAGTTCAATTTGAATATAAATCTGCCGTGAGTAAGATTGTGTTTTGCACATGGGATGCCATATATGTCTGAAGCAAACCGTTGGAGTTTGCTTTCGGTCAGTAATGTTGTTAACTTCAAAGGAAGACTTTTATGTTGATGTTTTTGTCAAACCGCCTATATTTTACTATCATGGTATTATGAAAAACAGAAATGCGAGCAAATTGCAAGAAAAGACAAGTGGTAGGTCGGTAATTTAAAGATAATTAAAGTCAACCTTTTGTTTCAGGTTATGTCTGACCAAAATTTTACTTTGTCCTACCAATATTTCCAGCCCTGCATAAATGATTATATAAAAATATATAAGTTCTCAAAGTTTTTTACACTTAACACACTCACCTGTTGAATCTACGGAATGAGAGATTTTGTTACTTTCTTCTTCACTAGAATCTCGTCTTGATCTGTCATGGCGAGATTTGTTCCAGTTTTTCTTTCTTTCTTTTTCACTTCCATCTTGATCAATTAAATTTAAGGAAGCTTTCCTGCTTTTTTTCTTTTTCTTTTTTTTCCGTTTTTTCCCTTTGGATGAAGAGTCTTTATTTTTTTTAACCTTATCTGAGTCAAGATCTGTGGAAGGAAAATGATCATCATTTTCACTCATATCATCACTGCTACTTCCACTTTCCATTTTTTCATCATATTTTGTATTCAGTTGTTTGTCTTCATCTTCTAACAATTTACAGTTCTTTACGTTGCCATCACTACATGCTGTTCTAGTGTCTTGTAGTATTGTTGTACATTGATCAGTCAAATTTGTCACTACTTCAGTTGTGTCTATTGCAGATGAAAATATCTTCAAATCCGATTTTTCTTTAGTTGTTTGTTCAGTAATTTCATTTGCACTTTGGTCAATGTTTTTTGAACAGTCTCCTATTGTCTGATTTTCTGAGGTAATATCAGGCTGGCAAACTAAAGTTTTGATTCTTTGAGGTTCTTCCTCTGTATCATTTCCACTGTCTGCATATTCTGCCACCAATGACAATGCTGGAAGACTCTCTGACTTTGTATTTTGCTTGCTAAAATAATTTTCTTTTTTTTCTAAATTTTGCTCACATTCTACAGTTGATGATTCTGTTTCTAAATGATCTGATTCAGATCCCAAAAAATAAGCTTCTAGTTTCTTATCAAACTTATTCTTATTTTTCATTTGCATTTTAGGAGAAGTTATTGGATTGGTTATACAGTCAGTAAATACTTCAGAATCTTTTGCAGGTGACACCTCATTCTGTGAATGTATCAAACTGGTCTTGAGACATCGAGGTTGTAATAATGAAGACCTATTACCAGTGGCTTTATCTTCATACTTTTTATCACCTCCATAATTCGATTCCCCTGAATGACTTAACAGATTCTCTGTAACCAAACTTTCTGTTTCATTTCCATAGAGTAAATTATCTTTTGAATCTGTACTTCTGTCATAAATGCCTTCTATAGCTGTTTCTGGTTTTGATTCCCCACGTGGGCTAAAACTGCTGTCAGGGAAGTCTCCCACTGATTTCTCCATTAATAACACACACTTTCACCACCTTTTAAAGCGTCCATTCTATTTTTTAGGATCTCTTGCTTAAAAAAACTGTTTCGCCATTACCTGAAATTAATCATGAAGTTTCAAGAGTAGTTGCTTAATTTTTCATGCATCATTAAGTAAATAACATTTCTACATTCTTTTTACATCTATTTGGCATTTCATTTTAGGATAATAATTTTACCACACATAATTTTTACATATTATAATATATTGGCAAAACTTTTGAATAAACAACAACAGCTGGTACTTTATTACTGCACTTTCTTTGTCCTTTAAAATTATATGAGCAATAAAATCAAATACAGCAGAGACTCAGCATTCAAGAGTTACTACAATATATTTATTATTATTATTATTATTAATATCATTATTACATATTTATTATTATCATTATTAATATCATTATTACATTACTCACAAAAGTTACTGAAAGTTTCAAGACTGTTGTGTATTTCTTAAATTCGAACAGAAAATAGAACAATTGAGAGCAGTAAAAAATTATTACTTCTTCTGTTGTTATAAAGATACACGTTATTATTCCCCTTGTGCAAATGATTGGATTCCAGAAATGCTGTCTGTGTACTCGTGGAACGGAATACTCAATTACCAATTTTGAATAAAATATTTAAACAAGCTCAAAGTTGAGGCAAATTTGTGCTACCATCAACACTCGCCAGTATAAAAACACAAAAATATGGGAAAACATGGAGTGAAAATCTATTAAATAAACAACATCTGACATGAAAAAAAACACACGAATCACAGAGGACTAAATCCCATCCGAGATATACATGTGCTGTGGCAACGCGTTCACCATCTCAAGCTGTGGATATTTGTTCAAATTTTCAAAAAAATTCCTTCACAACTTACAGCATCGAAAATTTTTATTCTTGAGCCAGCCTTTGCTTGTGTTTTTACTTTAGTATTAAATTGCATTTAACGGATCTTACCCTTTTCCGAGCTAAAATTAGAATATTTTTGTATTCACATAGACGTCCGCCATTGCTCTCCAAAAATTCCCAGACGGCATTGCGCCTCCAGTTTGCACCAGTCTTCCTCAACAAAGTAATTGAGCCGTTGTTTACGTAACGTTTAATCAGCGGTAATCAGCAAAAAAGATTAATGGCGAACAGAGAAAGCAAGATTTGGGGAACAGCTGTTTTTGAGTTCGCCACAAATAACTAAGATTCCCATTTTTGTTCAGTTTAAGAAAACTACTTAAAAGAAAAACATTGAAACTTTCTCAGACGCAAGAAAAGTTTCATTCAATTGTGGTAAAGATCAACTTTTTTGGTCTCTGTTTTGTTATCAGAAAACTTTTGTAAGTTCTAACGTCTTTTCAGTTTGAAATACTTTTGTTTTAACCCTCTTTAAAGTTTTTGCAAATGTTGTTTTAGAAAACTATGGATCCTAGTTGGAGGGAAGACAGTGAGGAAGAAGAGTTCGTGGAGATCCGTGCCAGCACTCGACGATCAAGGAATCTAGAAAGTAGAACGAGAAAACGACGAGCTGTTTCACCCATTTTGGAAGAGACTAACGAAGAAAGCGACGAAAATGAGAATGACGATGAAGACGAAAGTGAATCAGAAGACATGGAAAGTGAAGGTGATAATTGTTTCAGTATTTAATAGAAGTTGTAAGTTTCACTGTAACACCGATCTTAAGCTATTAAACATCAAACAAAAACAGTCTGCGCTCCTTTGATCAATCTTTCCTAATTTCCCATTGATTGCTCACTTACAACTGGAAATGATTTGATTCCTATTTTCGAAACATTCTTGTAAATTTAAAAGTGTTTAAAATTTAAAATTTCATTACAGCATTGACATTATATTTTTCTCTTCCCTTACACATTAGTATGTATCGTTTTGTTTTGTTTTTGTCTCGTCTTGTGCTGTGCTGATGGACCCTACAAATAGTATAGTTACACTGTCTGGCCTTGCCACTTAGCTCAATTAGTCCCTAGACTATTTTCTAAGTGTTATGTGCTCACCAATCTTTAATTCTTGAAATTTTTGTTTTTTTTAATACTGTACATAATATAGAGTACTAATAAAGTTTTGTTGTTGTTGATGTTTAGGTTTTTTGGAGAATTTTCGTAACAGCTCCCAAGAAGGGCTTTTTAGTGGCATGGTTATAAGTTTCCTTTTCTATCACATAAGAAAGGGTGGTTTGGTTGGCACAGTTGGTAAGATCTTTGCCTTCAAGCCACAAGGTCCCAGTTCAATCCTCTGCTCTGCCGAAATTTGAACACTTGTGTGACCTTCTTTTGTGCCAAAGCTTACTCGGTTTTCCATCCTTATGAGGTCGATAAATGAGTACCAGCTTCGGCTTGGAGTTAACCTGCAATGGATTAGTGTCCTGTCCATGGGGAGTCATTAGGACTCTCATGTGCTAAAACACTACAGAAACTGGAGATGAGTGCCAACTCGGATGGGTCACCAGGCTTGTAAAAGGATTTAGCTTATTTTTTCAGTTAAAAAATCTAATTATCAATGAGGTACTGTTTGGCTATTAATGAAGTGTGGTAGATTAGTTGCTGAGATCACAGGGGACAAATATTCCAGTCAGTGGTCAGAGCCAACTTTGAACCTGAATTGGCCTCTATTAGACTAAAGACCCATTATGACCCCTGAAAATAAAAAAAATGTTCTTTTTTTATCTTTTTTAATTTTGTTAAAGGAGATGCTGAAGGAGAGGATGTCGTTGAAGTTTCTTATCACAGTGATGATTCTCACATCAGTGAGGCATCAGTCTCATCACTGGGGTCGTCAACTGGTGAAGGAAAGGATCAGTGTCCTGTCTGTCTTATGACCTTAAAAGGACAACAGCTTGGCAAACCAAACAACTGCCAACATGTATTCTGTTTGGAATGTATTCAGGAATGGGCAAAAGTATGAATGACTATATTTTATTCAAAATTCTTTTGATTATTGTAAACATTATTTAGAGTTGTACTGTAGTCACTTAGGTTAGTTTACTAGAAATCTACCAAATAAATGAAGAGAGTTAAATATCCAAATAAGTTGGTAGGCACAATGTGATGTATTTGACTCAGGAATCACCCAAGGCAGAACTAGACAGGACTTCATCAGAATGGGATTTGAGCCTAATTAAATCCAAGCACTTTACCATAAGTCACATTGCCAAAATGGGTTCCTTAATAATAAAGAGTCTAATGCAAAAACGATGTAAGTGACTTTTGATGACTGTCAACTCTCCCTACATTATCCTTATTATCTCTTCATAACTTTTGGGAGAATTTAGCATTTCATACAAAGTCACGTTGTTTTTGCACTAGGCCCTTAAATTATTACTATCAACTTCTGTTCTGAAAGCTTATATTTTTATGCTTTCTAAGTATGGATTTCTTGATGTATACTTTATCTAAAATCAAAATCATGATCTGTAATCTCAACAATCTGGCCTAAAGAGCAGATTCTGCAAATTTAGACTGTAAAAAGTATTGATAAAGTTAATTTGTACTTAATTTGTCTTTCTTTGGGCCTGTTTATATTGAGCTGAGCCAGCCCGATTACTGGGCTGGCTTGCATACCAAGAATCAGACCTTATTTGTTTATAAAGTTCAAGTTGTGTTTATATGAGAAAGCAAGCTGTCCCGCTTTCCAAGATCTTGTCTAGCACAACTGAGATCTCGGCAACTGGAATGGTCATTTTTCCATGACACCTGGCGGGATGATTTTCATTCTCATATAAACGGAGAAAATTCATCTCGGTAAGCGGGCCAGCTCGTCTACCAGGTTGGCTCGGCTCCATATTATAAACAGGCCCTTTGAGGCTAGATATATGACTAACCGAGAGTTCAGCAACAAATTTTGAAGGATCTAACTTTCCACCTCAATGTGGTTGGCACAGTTGGTAAGATCTATTTATATATTGTTATTTGATAATATGTTATTATCTTCAACAGAATGTGAATACATGTCCAGTGGATCGCAAAACATTTCATCAGATTTTTGTTCACAATTCAAAGAAGGGACCAGTGATTTCTAAGGTATGTGATCAGGTTCTGAGGTAAATATTTTGAACATAGAGCAGTACAGCAGTTGAGCTTATGGTGCACCACACTGGAAAGTGCTAGTGCATGCCTGCTAAATCCTTTAACGAGCCTAGTTGCCCATGGGGCCGTTGCTTATCTCTAGTTTCTGTAGTGTTAAGTGGATGAGAGTCATTGACTCCCCCTGGATGGGACACTAATCCATCGCAGGTTAGCTCCCAGCTGAAACTGGCACTCACTTACTGACCTTGTAAGGATGGAAAGCTGAGTAAGCTTTGGTGGAAAAGAAGGTAACACAAATGTTCAAATTTCAGCAGAGCAGAGGAATCAAACCTGGGACCTTGTGGTTGGAAGGTAGAGATCTTATCACTTGCACCAACCATGCTGCCTCTTATGTATGCCTAGTTAAGTTTTAAGTTGAATAGGTAAGATGAGCTATAACCATTTTTCATGTAGCACCTTTAAGTGTATCTTAATAAGCTGGTTTGAATTATTGTTCAACAGATCAAAGTTGAAGATCGTCAGATGGAAGAAGAGTTTGAGGAAGATGAACCAACTTTCTGTGAGGTAATAAACTTTTAGTTTTAGGGTTGAAAATATTATTTTTAATTTAAAATTTGTGGTTCCTGTTTCTGATAACTAAATATGTATGCCTGCAAAATACAACAGAGCTAAGCTAGGATTGAGCTATGTTCCATCCATAATGAAAAAGCAAATGTTTGAGGGACCCAATAGGCTTGCAATAACCTTAGCTTAGATAGTATGATAAGTTATTCAGAACCATAGGTGTGAGGGGAGGGGGGGGGGGGCTTTGGGGTGTTTCCACTTTCTCCTACTTGGGATTGTTTTTTTTTTGCTTTTTTTTGGGGAGTACTAACTCTTGAAGATGTTCTTAGTTTCATAGCTGTGTTAGTAAATTTATGTACTGGTAGCATTAGAGTCTTTGATTCCCTTTCAGATTATGATTTTGCTATTAGTTAACACCAAAATCACATCACATCACATTGAATTATCTTATTGACAGGTGTGCGATCAGTGTGACAGAGAGGATGTGCTGCTGTTATGCGATGGTTGTGATAAAGGGTGAGTCATGTTTAAAATTCTACATGAATATTGTTTTTCAAGAGTTGAAGTGTGTCAGCAAACAGGTAAAAACTAAACATATTTATATTAGGTACAGTAGGAAGCAATGGCGGCATGGTTGGTGCAGTTGGTAAGATCTCTGCCTTTTAACCACAAGGTCCCACTTTTGATCCCCAGCTCTGCCGAAATTCAAACATTTGTTTGATGTTCTTTTCTCCCAAAGCTTACTCAGCTTTCCATTATTGTCAGGTTGGTAAATGATTACCAGCTTCAGATGGGAGCTAACCTGTGATGGATTAGTGTCCCATCCAGGGGAAGTCATAGACTCTCATCCACTTAACACTACGGAAACTGGAGAAAAGTGTGCCAACCTCATGGGCCACTAGGCTCACTAAAGGGTTTAGCTACAGTAGGAAGCAGATGTCAGAGTAACTTTTGGAGCATTAGCCCTTTTTGTTGTCAACTCCTTACTCTACTTATGGCAAAGAGTTGGTGTTTAAACCTCTCTAAAACTTGATAGTTGAATATGGCATCCGTGTTTCACTAATAATCCCTACTCTATCCTAGACCAGTTTCCTAAATAACTTTTAACACTATTATCTTAATTGTTGTTCAGATATCACATGGATTGCCTGACACCCCCCTTATATCGAGTACCAGTAGAAGAATGGTACTGCCATCAATGTCGCCATGACAACAACACTGAGGGTGAAGATGAACCAGCAGCCACTAACACAGTGACACAGAGAGTAACATCACCCACAAGATCATGTGGTACCAGAGGCAGACCACGAGGACGACAAGCAACAAGACGAGGAACTGCAGGTTCTAAATACTTTTTGAGAGAAAACATTTCAGGCTCAAAATACTTTTTGAGAGGTTTCAAGAAAAAATGGAACAAATTTTCGAATCTGTAACCAACTTCTGAAACTATGCTTTATTAGAAAAATACAGATTTTTTAAAAAAAATTATTTCCTGCAAGAAAAGTTAAACTATGAATTTCAAACTTAATCTGTGTCTAAAAGAGTGCTTGTTCATATTAATTTTTTTGTTATTCATTTCTTTGTTGTCATGTGTAACCCATTTTCTCATCTCATTGTTAGTTCCATTTAATTTGTAGTTCATGAAGGCAGCCAAACAACATTGGCTTAGGAAAACAATGCTATCAAATGAAGTTTCTGTTTTTGCATGCAATAAACAAAATTGGAAGATGATCATTGTGACTGAGTTTTTAAGGGATGACCTAAAGAAATGATCTTCTAAGTTCTATACTAAGTAATTTATGAATTTAACAAAAGAGAACCTTGCTTGCTTAAAGGCATACAAAAATTACAGTTATTGATTTGATACATTGTATTGAATGAGAATGTGGGTCAAGTATGTCCTGTGAAGGACTGTAGTTAGTGACTGACATTTTCACTACTGTGCAGTAGTCATCAGTATGAGTTAAAGTGGAGTTCAAATGAGTCAGTTGATTACTAATTTATAGTTTTGTTTGTCAGTGCTGATTGGTGATTTAGCTGTGATCTGATAAGTCATTGAACCTTATTATTCAGTCGACCCATTCATTCCTCTTTTACTTTGTTGATGACTAATGCACAAGAGGTTAAAATGTCAGTCACTATCAACAGTTCATCTCATGATTACTTTAACCCGGACGATCACACAACACAATGTACTGTAACTCCTGGGTTCAAACCATTAATAACAAGTCCTTCTCAGGACTACTTTAACCCAGACGATCACACAACACATTGTACTCTAACCTCCTGGGTCCAATTCATTAACAAGAGTCATTCTCAGGACCAATCCAAATGATCACGCATCAAAATCTAACATCGTTCGGTCATAATAGTAATTTTTGTACACCTTTGAGTGGGATGATAAAACTGATGAAATTAATCTGCTTCAATAGCGCTAGTTTCACTGCTTTGTTGGTTAGAGCACTGTCCTGATATCACAGAGGCCATAGTTTGAAACGATAGTGTGAAACAACAGTTTTATTAAGTCAAACACAAAATATATAGCCTTTTTATTTTAAAGAAAATCCTTATTAGTGAGTTAAAAGCATTTGGACTGCATACAAACCAGCAGACGAATACTTTTCATGATTGATATGTTTCTATGTCTCCCTACATGTAAATTGTGTTATAACTGTTGCATACGTTCTAGTTCATAATCACAATATCTCTTTGGCATCATTTTTTCTATCCTGTCTCCTCTGTGTCGTGCTCCTATTTGCCGTGCAAAGAAAACGTCGGTAACATCTTTGCTTTTGAGTCACAAGGTCCCGAGTTCAAACTTTAGCTCTGCTTGGCCTTCTAACTTGGCTCAGCTCATCACCCTTACGAGGTCGGTACACAGCGTACCAGCTCCTGTGTTTAAAATTTCCCCGCAAGGGGGAATCAAACACTCTTATCTGCTTAATTGCGGTAACCTCTGTTTCCAGATGCTATAACAAATGCAGCAGCTTTTGATTCCTTTTTTAAGAGGCTGATTGAAGATTTAACCTTTTGCAGATGTATGAACAAAACTAGCACCTTCTCCTTAGTTATTTAAAACCGAGCATGAAGATCTTTTCATATGTAGATGTTAGAACAAAAGCAGCACCTTCTCAATAACTTTAAGATCTGTGTGAAGATTGAACCTTTTGAAAATGTTACGGAAAAGACAGTACTTTCTACTCGGTTATTTTATTTAAGAATCTTTGTGAAGGTCTAACCATTTGTAGACGATAGAACAAGGGCAGCACTTTCTTCTTAGTTGTTACAGCGCCCGAAGTGAAATTCGAACCATTTGCTGATGTCACAAAAAGACAGCACCAACACCTCAGTTATTTTAAGATCCTGATTGTTGGTTTAACCATCAGCAGATCTAGATGTTAGATCAAAGGCAGCAACTTCTCCCCCTTTTAATATCAGCGTTTTAATTGGCGTTTCAGTTGGTATGACGCGGAACTTAAGAAATTTTTTTTTTATAGAAAACCAAACTCATTACTGTCGTCTGCTTTATACTCAGTTATGAGGACAACAGTCTTGCTTTAAAGCTTTTATGTCTCATTTATGAAGTCATCAAAGAAAACCTTTGAGATAAAAATTACTCAGTTTTTAAATTATCTTCTAACAACACTCCGTTTCTTTATCTTGAATTTTAAATAGACGTTTTATTGCCGCATTTTCTCTAATTATGAAAATTTCCCATTTTTCTTTAATTGTCAACGGATGTTCCGTTTCTGAAGTCATTTTGTCCCAGCCATTTTACCTCGCTTTCGTCATACGCCGTTATTTGGTTACGATTCTTCTTAAACGTGTTGTTTTCTGTGTTTGAGTATCCTTTCTTCATGTTTGTAACAAACTGTAAATTTTTTTCGTTGTGCCATTGTATGCCTTCCGTAGTTTATACGCACGTCTTCGTTGTCCAAGATTTAAAATTGTTCAATGTCATGCATTTCGAGCTGTTTCCTGTTCGTGAAAAAAAACCACTTTATCCCAGCATTTATTCTGGAGTTCCAAACTCTCAACAGATAATCCTTCCAGAGGTCCTTCCAGTGCGTCAGAAACGAGAGCTAGAACTGTGGCATCTGTAAGGACCTTCGGGACTACCCGCACACGCAGGAGATCCCGTGGGCGTGGTCGTGGAAGTAGGGGCCGCGGAAGGAGTAGTACGGGTTCTAGAGCTCGCGCAGGAACAAGAAAAAAGAAGAAGAGGACGAAAACTAAAAGAAAAACCAAAACTAAAGATTCTACATCGAAGGGAAAGCGAGTCACGAAGAGGAGATCCAAAAAGGGCAAGAGAACGAGTGAGTGTAAAAAAACTTTAAAATTCCTTCGGGTATGGTATAAACTTTTCTGCTAACAAGGAGTAGGCACTCATTATGAGTAGTGCATGTTTATCGTCCCCTTATTCACCTTAATCCCAGCAAAGTAGTAGATAAAGAGTACTAACGGGAGCTCATTACACAAAGCTTCATCTTCCCTTAATCGTTATAATCCCAAAACACAGTAGTAGACAATAAATAGACTCGCGCTCATCACCGCCTCAAAGTACAGAGGCAGCGCAGCTCAACGAGGTCGGACCGAAAGCATATATAGGCGCCTCTGGCTGCCGCTATACGGACCATACGTGACCTCGGAACACAGCGTCAAGGAGGGAGGAAAACCGGAGTACCCGGAGAAAAACCCTCGGAGCCAGATAGAGATGGACAAATCTCCGCCCACATGCGGACCCCGAGAGTCGAACCCGGGTCGTAGAGGTGGGAAGCGCGAATGATGACCGCTACGCCAACCTGACTCCCCAATATAAGTACTAATGAGAGTCCATTATGCTAAAAGCGTTCAGTGTTTCCCCTTTTCACCTTGATCAATAATAGTCCATTATTATAGGTGTTCGTCGTACCTTATTCTCCGTGAACAGAACACAGTCGTAGAAAATGACAGGTATTTAAAGGTTATTATATGGCAGGCTCGCTGAGCGGGCAAGATGAAGCGAATTCTGTGTTCTGATTGGTTATACGAGCGGGCAAGATAGGCCAATCTTGCCCGCTCGGGATTTTCGGTAGTAAAGTGAAATTCTTTGGGCATATAGTAAAAACTTTATTGAACAAGCTTGTTCGGTCAAGATAGCTGGATATTGGCCTGAAACCCCTGAATGTATACGGTAACCTTAAGTTTTGACACAAGCGTTCATCTTTCCTTAGTAATTGAAGAAAACAAACCCGTGCTTTTACTGCATTTTTTCTTGATAATGTTTTAGGAGTCAAGCGACGTAGAGTGGAACCAGAGGAGCCTGGTCATGAAGTAGAACCCAGGCAGCCTCGGTTGAAAGGTACCGTGCGTAAGAGGCTTCGTGGTAGCATTCAGGCGAACGCAAGCAGTTCTTCTTTGGAACTTCGCACTTTGGGGAAGTGTGCATTTCCAAGTAGACTGGAACCCACCTTGTCGTTTGCCATATTTGGCAATCAGATGTCATTGGAAACACCCCCAGAACTACCAGATTGTGAAATGAGGTCAAGTGCTGAACAGTATAGCCCGCATGTCTCTTTGGAGAGGTATGAAATTCAAACAGATTCCGTAGAAAAAAGCTACCATTGCTACCACGATATTTACATTTCAATCAGTAAAATTTGAACCTTTGACCTCTGCACTGCTCTCGCAGAAGGTCAAGGTTTCTCGAACCCCTTTCGAAGCCCGACTTTGTTTTTAAGGATTTATTTGAGGATTGCCTAAATTGCGCACATAATGGTGAATATTATTCCATAGCATCATTTTATAACTTGTGTTTAAAAGGCGGCGTGCTTGGCGCAGTTGGTAAGATCTCTGCCTTCCAACCACAAGGTCTCAGGTTCGATTCCTCGGCTCTGCCGAAAATTGAGCATTTATGTGACCTTCTTTTCCGCCAAAGCTAACTCAGCTTTCCATTCTTACGAGGTGGGTAAATGAGTACCAACTTCAGCTGGGAGCTAACCTGCTATAGATTAGTGTCTCGTCCAGGGGGAGTCAAAGACTCTCATCCGTCTAAGGGACCAGTCAGAAAGTATCTGCTAGGAGGGGCTGGAAGGAATTTTTATGCATTATATGCCAACATGGGGTTGTGTAACTTTTAATAATTATGAGTGATGTTAATCTTTTGTAGACCTCAAGTGAACAACCCAGATGTACTTGGCTCTATTTTTGAGGGCTTAGATACTTTGCACAGTCATCACGCGAGCATAACACGAGAAGGAAATGTTAGGAGGGAAAAGGGAGAACAAACAAAAACGAGTGAAAAAATGGAAAAAGAAATATCAACTGCTTGTCAAACTAGTCAAGCTGGTCTGACTAGTAAATTCTGCCAAGCTGGTCAAACATGTCAAACTGGAAAAAGTTTGAAAGAAGAGGATAAAAAAGCAGGAGTGAAATTTAATTTACCAGGCGATAAAGATTCCAGTAGTGACGATGGGGTTGCTGAAAGTGATCAGTTCGGGCCTCAAATCAAAAAGGAAAAAAGCGAAAACGAAAATAAACCAGTTTTGGAAAGTAAACATATTGTCAATCAGAGTTCAAAATCGGTTAAACTTCAAACTCCCAGTACCAGCAAAATTGAACATAATTCCGATTCGCAGTGTTACCAAGGAAATTTCTTTCCAAACACTGATTACAAAGGAATAGAACACGGGAAATCAGTTGTTAAACGTTCTTCCTTGATAAATAGCCCCTTGTGTTCTCAACTTGAAATTCGAAAACAAAGCTTTACTGCAGCACTTGGTTATAAATCGCCCAGTTTAGGATCAAAACTATCATCTTATAAGATTCCGAGGAAAAACACAACAAATGCTCCACCAATGAAACAAGAAGTCCAAGGCACAAGTGATCGTTTAATTTCGGGCACTAGGTCGGAAGGGTTTCCGCAGTCGCGCGAGGATTGTGGGATTAACTCGCGACTTTATGATGGCAGCGTTAAAGGTTTTACACAAACGCAGTCGCAAGCTTCAGCACTGAGTAAGAAAAATACCTCGCACGAAGAGGCGAGTTTTGGGATTTCATTTTCAGGGGATAAAATAATTTCCGTTCCTCCTCTGAAAAAGGCGTTAGTCGGCAGGGATTTTAATGAAACGGAACAAAGTAATACAAAACAAGAAAATGTGTTAATCTCTCCACCAAGAAAGGCAATCTTAAAATTTGGGAATAGTACTTTGTCAACTTCACAAAAATCTGTACACTTTGGTCCTCCTCCTGCACCCTCCAAGCAATTTCTTGATTGGGGCTCGGACAAAATAAATTATTACGGACAACAAACCGGGAATGAGACATTAATCGAAACAGACTCTAGGAAGAAGCAAAATTTAGATATTATCAACGCCCTAAAACACAAAACTCTTGACTTGCGATCACAGTTGTTGAGGAACATGCGAACTGAAGAACCATGTGTTATTGAACTGGATAGCAGTCTTCCTCGGGAAAAAGAAGACGAGTGTATTCTAGGGAGTCTGAACTCGACCAGTGCATGTGCCCAAGGAAGTGACGCTGTGCATGCCAAAATGTTGACTAATCCAGTAGCTGTTGTCAAGCCGACACCTCACGTGCAAAGCTCCGCCCAAGTACAATGTCCGACTGTCACCACTGGGGTAGGGAAAATTAATAAGGACTCTCGTACGGAAGAGGAAGTGGAACGACAAAAGCGCAGATTGCAGGTGAGTCGTTACATAAAGTACAGGGAAGGAGACGAGCAAATGTGGTGCATTTGAGATTTTGTACTTTTTTTTTTCAAGTTACCTACCCGAGGGTCAGAAAAGTTGGTCAAATTTCTCCACCCTCAAAGTTTTAACCTTGAAAGTAGGCTGACTTTATTAACTTCTGAAACGTTGAAGGCAATGTCTCGTGTTTTTTTAAGGGTATTGAGCGATTTCAACGACTGACTAAGATTATAGACGAGGTAAAACACGCCCTAAAGCCTTATTACAAATACGGAACCGTTAGCAGCGGAGAGTACAAGGACATTTTCAAAAGAGCTGTAAGAAAGGTGAGTTCAAGTCTCTTAGGATTGTGTTAAAGTGCAACTTAACATGTTCCTTTTGTAATTATTCGTCATATATCTTTAAGTATTTCTGCGAAAGTTATTGAATTTAGGCAGATCTTCATTTTTCTGATGTTTTAACATCGAGAAATTTCCGCCGTTTTTCATCGCCGGGTCCGACCAAATAAGAATGAAACAACTTTTAATAGAAAACATTACCCGATACCCTTTTTTAAGTCGTGGACATTATTCAGCAAAACAAACTGATCGTTTAAAAGACAATTTTAATCATGTTTCGTTTTTTCTCATCTTTGTTGCAGATCAAGGAGTCTAGCAGCCGAGTGGACAGGGAACGAGTGACGTCACTAGTGCTCAAATATGTGAAGCATATTAAGGGAAGACAAACAGAAAAAAAGTGAAGTTGTCATCTTCACACTTTGTAATTGAGAGTATCAAGACTTGTTTTAAGATACGCTGAAAGACACCTTATTTCTTCGATTACACCCTCAATTCAAATGAGGCGCACGAAATGTCGTGCAAAGAAGTATATGAACCTCCCTTGAATATTAGCTGTGTCTCCTATCTTTCGTTTGGAGTGCTTCAGCCCCCTCCCCACCTTTCCCCTTCCTAAAAATTTAACAGCTAGTAAAAGATTTCCGTCAAAGACGGTAAAAAACAATTTTATGATCAAGAAAACTCTGTAAAAAACCCAGCCAATTAAATATATAATTTTTGCAACGATCGCAGAAGATAATGATCCAAACCAAAGCCAAGTTTATGATAAAATCCCCGCTCAAAATTCAATTGTTTATTAACAAATAGGCGCTAATGGTAATATTGAAAATAGACTAATGTGGTTATGACACACATTGAGAAAAATAGACTGTTTCATACACGGTGGTTTTTCTATTTTATTTCGTTTTAAGTATTTAAAATTAATTTTTTGGAAACTCTAATTCTGAGTTCCTTTTTAATTTTAGTCATTTAAACAAAGAATTTTAAGTTTTAAAAACCATATCATTGAGTGATGGTCACCATTAAAATATTTTTTTTTCTTCAATCGTTGTTGCTTTATCATGCAGGTGTATTTCTGTACAAGCCACTAAAATGACATGGCAACCATAGCTTTGTATTAAACGCCTCCTTGTCCACCTCGCATTACTCTAAAGCATTCATCTATAAATCAAATTTAACATATCAGTGAAATACCTAAATCTGTTACCTTAGTGTAAAACAGACATAACTTTATAAGGTAACGAATTCATCGCCATTTTTCGTTTTATAAAACAAAACATTACGTGGGCGCTAGGAAAAAAGAATTTTATCTTCGCGTTGAAAATCTCACTCGTTCGCCACGTTTACTCATAAAAGAAAAATCGCATTTTGTCTCTATAATTCTTTTTACATTTGAAATATTTTTATATACACAGAACAATTATAATTTAAGGACACTATATTTATCTTATATGAAGTACATCATGCAAGTACTTTTTATGTCGCCCTTTGGCACGTGACTTGTTTGCTTAGGCTGGCGTCACTGGACTTGTAATTTTACTCCGAAACTACTTGTGCTTATAACGTGATATTTCACTAACACTCGAACAAATCACGTACTTTTAACTGGACAAACAAAATACATTAAAATCCCGCACACAAGAACCCTAAGTATTTAAAAACCTGGTGGGCAAAAGTTCTTAATTTAGACCCACTTTAGATGAGAGCCTGTTTACACTACATTTTCTGAGTAGTTTCTTATATCTTAGTCAAACCTAAAAATTTATAGTTTAAAAAAATATGCCGCCCAAAAAGCGACGAGAATGATTATACAGAAGCAGTAGAACGGGTAAATTTAAACCGAAACATGCATACAATAAAAACCCGCAACTAAGAAACTAAAAATTAAGAACTGTTAGCCTAAAATTTGGATTTTATACCCCCTATAAAAATCCTTTTCCAAGCCTAGTGGCCCATGGGGCTGGCGCTTATCTCCAGTTTCCGTAGTGTTAAGCGGATGAGAGTCTTTGATTCCCCCTGGACGGGACACTAATCCATTGCAGGTTAGCTCCCAGCCGAAGATGGTACTCATTTACCAACCTCGTAAGGATGGAAAGCTGAGTAAGCTTTGGCGGAAAAGAAGGTCACACAAATGTTCATAAACAAGAACTTATTTAACCTAAAAATTGAAAACAGGTTCTTATTTTCTAAAATCATATTAGTACATTATAGCTGTAGTGCAAGAATCCTATTTGAAGAAAAAAGCAGATTCTCATTACTATAAAAATGAGTTTTTTTAATAAAAGAGAGTAAATTTACACAGCAATATGAAGATTACCACACTAATGCAGTCTGAACAATAAAACACTGTAAAAAGTGGTCTTATAAATTTAGTGCTTTCAAGACCATTGGGTAAGGGATGTTGTATACTTATTTTTAAAGTCCCTAAAATATAATGTAGGGGTTCTAATAGGCCAATAACCATCTTGTTTTGCAGCCGAGTTTTATTTGCTTTTCTCCAGAATTAAGAACCTATTTTTAAGAACCTAAGTAGCCTAAAATTATGTTAACTACCATTTATATAAGAACCTGTTTAGGCTACTTCCCAAAAATGTATTTTCTTAGTCGCGGGTTTTTACTGTAAACTGTTGTTAGTTACATTCAGCATTGCGTGAAAGACTATAATAAGATTGGTACAAGTGCATATACTGTTTCAGTTTTTTGGTAGTTTGTGCATAATTTATGTCGATTATGTGCCACACCTATCGAATTGACACACTTTTCTTAAGAAAGAATAAGAACTTGTTCGAGAACCTATTCACCCTCTTTTTTGGTGAACACCCACTACATAAAAACCTGATTAACCTAGTATAAACTGTATTCTACTCATTTTCCGCAAGGCCAGTTTCAGTCATCAGAAGGTTCATAAAGGCAGACATTGTGTCCTCATTGTGTGGTGCAATACGTTCCATGGATTCTATAGCGTCCTGCATGCCGATCAGTTGTTCGAGAAGGTACGGCTGGGAGGTATCATGTTTGGCACAGGGAGAAGAGCTTTCGGACCCAGATAGATCAGAACCCGATGTACCATTGTAGGTCTGTTCAACTGACGGACTCTATTGAGATACAAAAACGAGTTTTACGCTACCGTCCCCTGGAAGTGTCTGATGATATTTAAAAGACAAATCGATAAAGGACGACAGCATATTGAAAAGACATCGATAAGAAATATTAAAGTGAGCGGACAAATCCGAAGACATTCGAATATCAAATTAATTTCCATGCGTTTTATTCGTGAATTTGAAACAATAGAATATTCCAAGTATAAGGATATCAAACGATAAATACCATTCTTAGACACGCGTTAAAGGTTAGAAACATTCTTTAATACGTATCATATCTCTTGAAATTTGATTTGAGTATTTTAATATTATCTTCAAGTGTTTAATGCATATTGCAGTATTTTCGCTTATTAAACATATCGTCAAATGTTTTTTACTCTCAATGAATAAGTTGATTGATTGTCGGAGAAAAATATTTCGCCCGGCCAATGGACCGAAAAAAATTCGTGCATGCAAAAAACCCTTAACCCTCCAGTTCACTTTTCAAATGGTCAGTCCTCTATGTACCTGCACTCCTCGTTGACCAGCGGTATTGTCTCTCAAGTCTCCATAGCTAGAAGACTGGGTATGAGAAATAAGCTGAGTACCAGTTCCTTGCGCCTTTCGCCGCATCGGAGACAACTTTCTGTTGTCAGCAGGAGAACCATTCATTCCACTTGATCTCCTGTGAGGAAAGAGCAGAATCGTGAGGGACTCAACAATGTTCTTTTCTGGAACGATAACTGTAAATCTTATTCTTTTTTTGCTCGTTGTTTGCTACGGAGAATAAAACCTCCAAAAAGAAGCGTTGTTCTAAATTAGAAAGAAGTGTAATGATCTAAGCATTCTAGAGATCTTTGAGGCATTTTGCAATTATTATTATTATCATTTTCATTATTATCATCATCATCTTACCAGGAGCTCTCTGCCCTTCGTTGCTGAACCTCTTCAACTACCATGGCACCAATCCTCTCCACCCCAGGCACTGGTGTACAATCATCAACAGACGGTACACCTTGAATAAAACAAACATTGCTTGAACGTGGAACACGTTTCTAATTGTGTTTTACAACTAAAAATAAAATCTGATCTCACGACAGGATTTGAAGACAAGTCCCGCTGAACAACGGGCGGATACTCTAACAACTGAGCTCTAAAGACTCCTAGAAAAGCACGATCATTTGGTAAGTTCTTATATACTTACAGGTGATCAGCAAAAGCTGTCTCATAAAAGCCCGCTGCACGTTTAACTTAAATATATTCATCATCACCCTAGCCAACGTAGTCAGAATTTGTTTAAGCTAAGCTTAAGTTAAATCTTTTTACGAGCCTAATAGCCCATCACCATGGAGCTGGTTCTTATCTCCGGTATCTGTAGTGTTAAGCGGATGAGAGTTTTTGACTCCCCCTGGACGGGACACTAATCCATCACAGGTTAACTCCCAGCCGAAGCTGGTACTCATTTACCGACCGGTAGAAGGTCGCATAAATGTTCAAATAATGGCAGAGCCGGGGATCGAACCTGGGACTTTGTAATTGTAAGGCAGAGGAGACCTTACGAACTGCACCAACCACGCCGCAATGAAATTGTTTACGTTATACGGCTTAATTTGATGGTCAAGGACCACAGAAAGCCCGTGAGAATAACAAACCTGTAGAGGAGAAATCTGCCTTGGGGACTCTATGGGCAACTGAGCCTTCTATCGCTTGTACATGCTGACTTGGTTCAAAATCACTGACGAGAGAAAATAAATATAAAAAGAATAACAACAATTATAAAAAGAGCAACAATAATAATAACAATAACAACAATAATAATAGTAATAACAATAATAAATGAGTTTATTTAAAGAGGGTAGCACGTAACAGTTTTACAACTAATGACCTTGTGGCCCTCTATAACAAAAAAATAATTGTTATAATAATATTTTTTAGTAAAATCATACTAGTGGGCTATCATGAATGCTGCATTCTGATTGGCTACGCTACTCATAGGCTATTAGTGA
>JAOEHV020036786.1:0-17670 GCA_025447995.2 Isaurus tuberculatus | reverse complement strand
ACGGAACCTTACCTCCGCCATTTTGTTTTGTCATTATTTACTCTTTAGGAGGTAAATATTGTCTCACATTTACTTCCATTTACTATTTCTAAACCAATCAAATCGTGCGTAGCCGAGCTGGTATATACTAATTTATGTTAAACTATTACTGACATTAGTATAGTATAAGGTAGCTAATTAATCAAAGCTGTTATAATAAACTTTTTTATTGATTGCTACTAATAAATTTAATTTTGTTTTAATCAATTAGCTATCTTAAAACAGCTATGGTTGGGGAGATGCCTTAGATCTTGGTGTAAAGGCCGATTTTGTAAAAGGAGAGAAAATGGAGTGCCTGGCAAAAAATGCTGTAGTCAAATTAAAAGCAGCAAAACCTCTGCCCACATGTATAGCCATGGGTTGGAAAACTAGTCAGAGAGGTGAGAGGCGCAAGTTCCAACCACAGAGCCATCTGTCATTTAACTCTTATTAGAGTACGAGGTTTATAAGAGTTTCCCATGAGTCGATAGTCAGTGAGATTTGATGAGAACATTTAAAACTGTCATAAAAATTGGGAAGAAATTTTATGTTACCTGATCATTGGCATTCATGAAAAACCCATTTTCCATATCCTGAAAAGTAGCATTTGATAATAAATTAGTACTAATGTTACTTAAGACACCAACAAAAAGGTAATGTTACTTATAATAACAATAATTCAATAAATTCTCTCTGCTGTATTCATGTCATTTTCACCTATGGTCCTATGGTTACAGTTATAATAATATTATTATTATTATTATAATATTATTGTAGAAGATGTGATGATACCTAATTAAATACATATTGATACAAGGTTTTGTATCTTTTTAGTTTTAGAGCAAATATTAAATTTTAGATTTGACAGAGTTAATTGCAATTGAATTGAATACAGGAATTGAAAACATCACCGTAAATATTGAGTCACCAATCATCAGGGAGCGAACATAGACCCCTTGAATTTTCTTCTCTAGCATTTCCTTGATTGCACCCATGCTCAAGGGATTGCAACACGAGTCACCTGCAAAACAACACTCGTTCTGGAAAATCACTGCATGAAAAAGCCCTCCCGTGCCATTATGCAATTTGCGCAAAATTTTACGTACCAGCCACGGAGAAGATCTGGGGCTGAAATATTTATTTTATTGAATATCTTTTAAAAAAACTTCTAAAGTGCGATAGCAAATGGGTTAAACACATGGTTTAATGAAATGTTTATTGATCTGCAGTCTTGCAGTCTCCTACAAAAAGGTGCTGGGAGTTTTAATAAAAGTTTGCTAAATGTGGTTGAGGCCCAACTAGAAGTAGTATTAAACCATAAAATAATAATTTGACTGACAACGGAGGTAATAAAAGTTTTAATAAGCTCTTGATTTTGTTATTGTCTGATGCTCTCACAGTCACTTTTGCTTGATCTGCAATCTTACAAATCATTTTTAAAATGCATAAAATTATGTTATATACATGTCGTTGCAGTTTATGACAGTTAAATGACTTCCGCATAAAAACGATGTTGACACATATCTAAACTTACCCATTCCATGCCACAGAACTATTGGTATGGATTCATTGCTTTCACACTTGGCGGAAAAAATAAACACTGCAGAAAGAATTAAAAATAATGGCAACATTTCCAAGGTATGCAGGAAAGACAAGCAGAAAATACCCATAACACGTGACAAAGTTATGCAGCCAAGCAAACAACCTCGTTCCCAGGGTCCTCTCTCTTCCTCCCTCAAGCAAATTCTTAGAGAGAGAGACTAGGACCGAACTCATAACAAACAAAATGGCGGCGCGTTCAAGTTCAACATTTTTGAATCCTGAAAGAATTTTGCGAATAACTCACAAAGAACTAACTGAACTTGCAGAAAAACTTGAAAAACAAAAAGATAAAAAGGAGAAAAAGAAAACTGAAACTATAAAAGTTAAAGAAGGTTGTGACTTAGTTAAGTATGAAAAAGAAAAGAGCTCATCTCAAAATGAAGTTAAAGTTGTTGACTCCGCAAATAAACGAAGGTCGCCAAAGTCAAATTCTGAAGACAAGACAGGAACAAAAGATAAAGAAAATACTGCAAAGAAAGAAGGGAAAGTAAAGGAACAAAAAGAAAGAAAAAAGAAGGATAGAAAAAGCTCTTCTAAACCAAAGACTAGTCGCAAACTATCAGATGGTGGAAGTGACCGTAACAACGGCTCGGACGTAGAAGTTGTTGAAGAGAAAGATATCTCGCAGGAAGGTAAAATAGAAAAAACCGAAAACAAATTATCAAAACTTGAACAAGATAAAAAATCCAAAGTACGAAGCGATAACCTTGATAAATGTTCGTCATCTGCTTTGGATAAGCATGCAAAACGCTTTCTTTCAGATTCAACTGACAACGTCGACTCTTCATGTCAATATCAAGGTTTCGAGATTTCCGATACGCCTCGAGGAGTTATTAAGCTTCCACAAAGTTTAGCGCCGCAAACGGAGTTGAAAGTAAGGGAAGAAGAAATCAAAAATGCGGCGAAAACAGGCAGTTTTGAGAAAAGCAATCAAGCTGATTGTGGTTCTGTTGAAAAAAGATACTCTAAAGACCATGATCCAGATTTTTCTAGGAACTTGTGCCCAGGACATAATAAAAGACTTGTTGAAAGCTCTAAGCTTCTGTACGATCCAAAAAATCCAACAAGAAAACCAGCCTTGGAAAAAATTGCAGAAAGGCAAAAAGCAGAAGGTATTGTCTCAAGGTTGCAGATGTTGAATCTAGACAAAGATGACAGTGAATCTGCTGGAAAAGCATTAACACTTGTTGACCTATCAGAGAAACAAATTGGTCATCAAACAAATGATATTCAAGACTTAAACAATAAAATGAATAACAAAGAAGAAAAGAAAATCAGGAGTTTAAACCGACAAAAAGCAAAGCAGCTAATGAAACAAGCTGCCAAACCAGAAACAGAACTTCAAAATCTGCTTAGTAGAGACTTTTTGAAACATAATACATACTCTTCACTTATGGCCAAAAGCCAAGAAATCCAGGATAATTATAAAGCAGTTATCACATTGGATATATCTTTTGCAGTGCAAAATGACACAGATCATTCACTTTGGAAGAATGCATTTTACCAAATTATTGAATCCTTGAGGAAGAGCATTAGATCTTTTGAAGAATTAAGTGGAAATGAAGTATCTTGTTTAGAAGAAACTGAAGAAGTTTATACAAAGTTATTGGAGTTTATAGATTCTGGTGTTTTGTTTTATAAGAACTTGTTAGAAGCATTGCAGATTGAACATAAATTTGATGTTGAGGACATTTCTGTGAATCCATACAAAGTGCAAAATTTTGGAAAAACTGTAAGTTACATTTTAGTATCTGTTGAAGTCTCTATTTTATAAACAAACACACTACTGCAGCTGCACATAATTTTACATACTTACAAAGCTAGTTGCAGGGTTATGTACATGTTGATAAGGTTAGAAAAAATGTTAAGTTAACTGCCATCTGGAAAGACTAGTTGGTAAGGTGCCAGTCTATTGAACTGGAGGTTTTGGTTCTATTCCCAGCCAGACAAACACTCAAGGTTTTAAATAATCTACTAGGAGAAGGTGCTGCCTTTGCTCTAACATCTGCAAATGGTTAGACCTTAGCATCTTCTCGGATTAGGGCATTAACCTGTAGGTCCAGTTTCAAGACATCCTATTGGGTGACTTAAAAGAACCCACACACTTGTCAGAAAGAGCAGGGTAGTGATCCTGGTAAATATTTTGGTCTGTGTGTTGTTTACATCCACCTTATGGGACCCTTTGTGGATTATAAAATATAGATAAGTTACAATTTTTGGATTTTACCAGCCATAGACAGCTGTTTTGGCCTTTTTGGGCCTTGTCAGCATGGCATAGGTAACAATCAGGCTCACTTCTATTTATGGTAGATTTGACTTGTAATTCCCATTACCAGCATGGCCTTAGTGCCAATATTAGTGGCTGCAAGTTTTGATACTAGTATATATGTACTAACCATATTTTGTAAAAATTGTTCAAGCCACATATGCACCCCACAAGCATAACATTTTCACTTTTATTAGTATTTTTTGTGGGAAGCTAAGTCTAGTTGTTAGCCTTGCCATGCTGACGAGCCCCAAAAAGGCCTCAACAGCTGTCAGTGAGTTTTAACTTTCTAATAAGATGTAGCCCAGGCAGCTAACTCATCAGTGGCTAAGCCCTGACATTTCTCTAAACCAAAACAGCTGTCCACTGCTTCTAACATCAGGCTCACTTTTATTTACAGTAGATTTGTGGGATAATGCCCACTACCAACGTGGCCTTAGTGTCCATAATAGTGGCTGCTAACATCAGGCTCACTTTTATTTACAGTAGATTTGTGGGGTAATGCCCACTACCAACATGGCCTTAGTGCCAATATTAGTGGCTACAAGTTTTGATACTAATACATATGTACTACCTGACTTGTTATTGTTATTTAAGCCACATGCATCCCACAAGCATAATGCTTTCACGTTAACTAGATACTTGGGTTATTTGTGTTTTCAGGCCAAATTTGCATTGCTGAGCTGTCACAATGTTTTGATCTTTCTTGGTGATCTTGAACGATACAAAGAGCAGCTATTACCAACTGCTTCAAAGAAATGGGGGATAATCCGATCCTATTACAACAAAGCCAGTAAACTGGTGCCTAAGAATGGTAAACCATATAACCAACTAGCTGTAGTTGCTGTGTTGGCAAATCGCAAGTTAGATGCTGTGTATTACTACATGAGAAGCCTCGCAGCCAGCAATCCAATCCTTACAGCTCGGGAGAAGTTGATAACAATTTTTTATGAAATTCAGAAAAAGGTATGTAGATTAGCAAAACATAGTGTGTTTAAATAAAAAATGAACATCATAAGAATTATTTTAATAAGAACACTAGTGAAAATATAAAACATTTAGTTGTCAAGACCTCAACAACATCTTCATGAAATGATTTGAAACATGCTTACAAACCAATATCTAAGAAAGGCCAAAGGAGTAGCGCTGTAAAAAACTTGTGCCAGGTTAACAGAATTTAAAAAATACACACATAGCTTCAGCAGTCTTTGCATGGATCTGAGTTGGATAGAATTGTGTAGAGGAAGATTAGCTGACTGGCAGTCAGATGAAGATACCTCAGCTGGATGGGTCATGTAACAAGAAGCCAAAGCTGGATTAACTGCATCACGTGCCTCAATGTGGCTGAACATGTTAATAGAGGGAGGCCGTGGAAGAGTTGGTCAGAATTGGTGGATGAAGATTTGAAATCATGCAACCTCAGCACCAGTGATGCCATGGACCGTGAGTGCCATGCAGTGTCTGGACCCACAGTAGTGGACAATTTGGACACTCAATGTAAATGGATAATATACACACACAAAACAAATAAAAAACAAAATAAAATAATTTTGGTCACTTTTCCATTGAAAAAATACACAAACATTGAATGGAGATTTTGGCAGTAACTGAGTCTTAGTGCCTTTCATTGAATATCGGTTTGTAAGCATTTAAATTGTAAGCCATGTAAATCACAGCTTAAGATGACTGACACAAACATAATAATTATTTTCCTATAATATTGATGTAATTGATAGCTTTCTACTCAACTTTTAGTAATGACTAAACATTTCAACCTAGAGTAGATTTAGAACATTCATGTTTTTTGGTATCAGGCTGATCAGGTAGAGAGAAGAGAAAAGGAGAAGAAAAAGCAAGAAGAAAGGATGAGGGAGATTGAGCAGAACAAACAAGCTGGGCGAGGTCGGGGAAGAGGAAGGGGGAGGTCATCAGGCACTGATGGCATATCGCAAGACCCCAATCACTACAGGTACTGTATAAATGATTACAAAACAACAAGAAAATATTTTCTATATAGTACAAGGTTAACCTACAGTAACTCAGTAATTAACATTTAGAAAAAGAATGACATTGACTGAAAAATTCAAATTGTTTCCAAAGTCAGCTCTATTATAATTGAAACTGATTTAAAATTTTTTCAACATTTAAGCTTATATTAACAGCTATCATTTTAATGCTCTCTTCCAAGCATTTGGCATAGCTGACAATCCGAAGAATTATCATTAACAATGTCCTTCTCCTCCTCCTTTTCTGCACCTCACTTCTATGTTTTTCTTATTTGGCCCCTTACTTATTTCCCCTTTACTTCTAATATATAAAACCTGCCTTACAGGGTTATCCTTCACCCTGCAAAGCACACGTCAATACCACCTCAAACAAGGTCCATCTCTCAAAGTCCTAAAGATAAATTCAGATCCACTCCAGAAGCTCAGCACTTAACACTGAATGTGCAAGCTTAACTACACATATTGTCCTTATCACACACCTTTCTACACTCCTAAGTTTTACTAAAACATTTACAGTCAATGACAAACATTTAAAACAATATCAGCAATGATAATAAATTATGCTGAGCCTATTAAATGAAATTATTCTTCAGAACTTCAACTTTAGAGTCAGAAAAAACATTTTCCTTCAGATTTTGGTAATAATCATTTTAATTAAAAATGTGTCAATGTTGCAGCAGACATGAAGTATGGGTTTTTGTACGAGGAAGCAAGTATCGAAGGTTGGTACTTACAGAATCTGGTAAGATTCAGGAACTTAATAGAGATGATTCTGTAACTGAGGAGGAGGAGGATGAAGAAGATGAAGAAACAGCAGAAGGGCAAAGTGTTGCAACAAATGTTTCACTTTTTGATGTAAGTATAAAGCATTTTGACCCCATATTCAGTCTTTGAATTTTATAATAAAAATATATACCAGTAATACTACTTTTACACAAATCTCATGAGTGACAAATACAGGATCCATGTTTATTTGATGCATCCAATAACATACTGCAGGACATATAATTTTAAAAATAATTCTTATTTTATATGAATTCAAAGTAAGTTCATTGTCTTGCTTGAATTCAGGTTAACAAGAAACTTATCCTCCATTTTCTCTGTGCACATGGCTTTCTCTACTCAAGGATTGGGTGAGTGAATGTATTGTTAAGTAATAATAATATTGATGATCATTATGAAAATTATTATAATATTATACATTAAGTAATGGGGAAAGTGAGGATAGAACAGTGTATCTAGACTGTAATTATAAATCCTTTTTGTCCCCATTGTCTCCAGTGTTTTTTATACCTTTTTTCTGAGAAATAATTTTTTATTAGTAATAAAAATGTGGTATAAATAAATAACATCTTTACATGCAAGGAGTAGTTGCCAAATCTCCCTAGCCAGTGGCTAATGTTTAAGCGGTCGACGGCACAGATTTTGGTGTGAAAGTTGATTCTAAGGAGGGAGGAAAACTGGAGATCCAGGAGAAAAACCCTCAGAATCAGATTGAGATCAACAAATCTCAGCCCAAATGCGAACCCCAGGGTTTGAACTTGGGTCCGTAGTGGTGGGGTGATAACCACTAGGCCAACCTGACTCCCTAAAAATACCTAGTTGGTAGTTTGTGTCTCCTCTTAAAAAACTTGACATTTCACCACTTTTTTCTGCAATGGTGCTTAGTGACAACAAATTTTTCTTTACAAGTTGAAAATCTCTCCTTAATTGCTATGCTTAATTGTTAAAGATCTTTTCAATTCGCTGTGCTAACGAAAATTCCTAATTAATAGAAAGGTACTTACAGTATGTCTGAGGTTGCTTGTGCTTTGTAATAACTAAACCAGGAAAGTTCCGGGAGCTGATGCTGCCAATACTTGGTTCCAAGAGTTTGTCATTACACATATGTGGTAGAGTCTACAGCAGTTGTGTCAGGAGGCCATGCTTTATGCTTGTGAATGCTGGCCCCTGAAACAAACTGACCTGGCGCAACTCCAGAGAAATGGCAGTGCTATGCTCCGTTGGATCCATGTGTGCCATAAAACCTACAAATGACATCAGTACACAGGACCTCCACCTGAGGCTCTGCATTGAAGACCTTGATGTTGCCCTCAGACAGAAGCGCCTTAAATGGTTTGGCCACATCCAGTGGAGCAAGTCATAGATTAGTAGGGTGTGTTCCCTACATGTTGAGGGTTCTCATAGTCGAGGAAGGCCATGCAAGAGCTAGCAGGAGGTCCTACAAGAGGACCTCAGGCTATCTGGACTGGAACCTGGGAACGCTTATGACCTAGAGCTGGTGGGAGGTCCTACAAGAGGACCTCAGGTTATCTGGACTGGAACCTGGGGACGCTTATGACCAAGAGCTGGTGGGAGGTCCTACAAGAGGACCTCAGGTTATCTGGACTGGAACCAGGGGACGCTTATGACCAAGAGCTGGTGGGAGGTCCTACAAGAGGACCTCAGGTTATCTTGACTGGAACCTGGGGACGCTTATGACCAAGAGCTGGTGGGAGGTCCTAAAAGAGGACCTCAGGTTATCTGGACTGGAACCTGGGGACGCTTATGATCATGTTGTATGGAGAGCCAGGACAGCCATGTGGCATTAGACCCACATCGCAATGGGTAGCTGACGTTTTCTTTAATAATAGTGAGAGAACTTATGGATAACTCACTGTAATCATTATCTTGATAATAAATAAAAAAAGACCAAAAAATATTATATAATTATTTTAATAAAAAATAAAATATTAAAATAGCAACATGCAATAAGAGCAAGAATGAACTAATATTTTGATATTGATAATATTGTAATTCTGCAACTTATATATTAATAATATTTGATTATATAGATCCTTTTGGACATTAATGGTAACTAAATGAGTTTTGCTCTATTCTAATTAGCTTTACTATGTACTGGCCTTGTTTACAAATAAAAGTAAGTTTTCCTATATGATGCTAGTGAGGTAAAAGACATGAATAAGCATAAAGAATATTCACATAATAATTATCAATAATGGTGTTTTTCATTTTGTTTCACTAATTAGAATCGAGAGACTTTCTGCCCTTCAATATCAGTTGAGTAATGAATTCCAGACATTATTGTCATACCCATCATGCTCTGCTGTCAGTAGTACAAGGCTTCTTCAAATGATGGCAATCAACATGTTTTCAATTGAAAACACAGCTCCCCAAGGTAAGAGATCTCAAGAGCTTGTTTGTTCATATTGGTTTATTGTTTTTGGCACTTACTTCTCAGATGATGTTAATAAAGTAAATAGCATGTCCATTTCTAAGTTTTTTATACATAAAGAATTAACGAAACAAATATTGTTGAAGATTATCAAGTTTAGATATTTTTGACCAGCATCAAAAGGAGCTGCTGTTTTGGTTGTGGCATTGGTTAACAAAAATGTCAAGTCATAAGCAACCAAAGAATTATTTTTTTATTTTTAACTGACTATGGAATACATATATATATTGAAGCTGCCATTGTTTTCTTTTTGGGTTACTGATGATAAATAATAATAAATAATATTTTAAAACTAGCTTTTAATGCTTAACATCTCTTTTATATTTTTTAGATCAAAGTATCTGCTACATCCAACCTGGAACACCTCAAGACCAGGCACTAGGTCTATCCATAAATATGTTTATTGCACTTATAAGGGTGTGCTCATGTTTGGCTCAAGGTGTCAGGGAAGAGGGTGTTAAAGAGGGAGAGAGTAATAACCAAGATAACCAAAGTACAGTTCTAGTCTTAAGACAGTATCTACCTGCTGTCAAGGTTTGGATGGACTGGATGGTACAGCATGTTGCATTGTGGCAGGCATCCAATGTTTGGTATGTTTAGAAAACTACTTTATATTTCTGAACAGATTAAATTTCTTATCAAAATTTAATTGTTGAGACAGACAGCATGCAGGTTTTGTCTTAACATTATAAAACTGACTTTACAGGACACTGAACTCATGGTTGTGTCTTACTTAAAGATGTAACAAGCCCCTGTTTAATTACTGCCATCATCATGTCATTTTCATATTTTTTAACCAATGTCATTGTTGTCATCAACATCATTATTGCTATTATCATCATCAACATCATTTTCATCATCATCATCAGTTTTATCATTTTCATTTTCATCATCATTGTCATCATCATCAGCATTTTCATCATCATCATCATTTTCATCATCATGATCATCATCATTTTCATCATTATTTTCATCATTATCATTTTCATCATCATCATTATCATCATCATCAACCTTTTCATCATCATGATCATCATCATTTTCATCATCATGATCATCATTTTCATCATCATGATCATCATCATTTTCATCATCATGATCATCATCATTTTCATCATCATGATCAACATCATTTTCATCATGATCATCATCATTTTCATCATCATCATCATTTTCATCATCATCATTTTCATCATCTCATCATTTTCATCATTTTCATCATCATTGTCAGCATCATCAGCATTTTTTTCATCATTGTTTTCATGATATCAACATCATTTCATCATCATTATCATCGTCATTAACATCATTATTTTCACAATATCACAATCTTTTTTCCTGTGATTTGTATGGATTTTGTGTTGCATGCAGAAATAAAATTCATCTTTCAAAATTCTTAGTTTTCATCATTTCTAATGCTGATTTCAGCCAATTTGTTTTTAAATTCCTTTTCCACTGTTGCTGGTTTTATTTAGTATGTAGTGTTTAATATTAATTACCTGATTTTCTGCACAGCTCTCATGTGCGACTGTGGGAAGCTGTAGCTTCACTTGTCAACTCAATTATTCAACTTGGACTCCCAGATCCACCACCAGATGAAGGTTAGTATATTTTTTTTGTCAACCTAAGAAAGAAGAGTGAAAATGTTCTGGATTTTAGTTAATTTTTTTGTTAATGAGTTCATCATATACCCCTAAGACTAAGTGGCCATAATGAACACACTTAAATGGACCTGCTCCCAAAAGCTGTGGTTTCATTGCTCAGATGGTAAGAAGACTGCACAAGTTTTTAAGAGTTCAAGGCTATTGACAAGAATTGAAAACTCAAGTTAAATGTGATGGTTTCTCAAAATATCTTTAGTTAATAAGATTATACCAAATTGGCAATTATAAATCAACTAAGGGAGAGTTTTGGAGACTTCTTTTTGTTTAGCATTTTACCCTTAGTTTTAATGTAAAAAGTAAGTGAAAGTCTATTTGTTACTTTGGTTCTAGGAGATGAAGTTATTTCCTTGCATGAAGATGAGTTTCTGTCAGGATTCAAACCTCTCAGTGAAAGTAAAAAACCATCTTGCAAAGTAAAAAATATCGAAGACAAGGTAGGTTTTTTGTTCGTTGGCATAATCAATTGATATTTGGCTTTCTGGGTCTGAATCTAATAACTGACCTTGCAAATATGTTTAAACTGTTTTAAGGTCAATTTAACATTGAAATGTCAACTAGTTCTGACTTACTGCTTGTGGCTCCTTGTATATAATCTGAACCATGAAACATACTTCTTCCAATTCCATCCTTGACTTCCATCAGTTCCATGTACGTTGAACGGTGGAAAAGTTGGAAGGACGGTCATTCTTAATTTTATTTTCTAAAAATGAAATTATGATCATCCTCGTCGCCAGATATAGAATCGCGTGTTCGTGTTTCTTTACTCTCTTTCTTTATTAATTAACCTTCTTTTCCAGAGTACCACATTACTCTTTTAGAAAATAAGCCTGAGATAACGCGCGCTCTGATTGGTTATAGTTCCGTTTTATATAACCGAATAGAAATCACGGTATGACGTCACGTAACAATTAAATAGATTTTTTCTGTTTGCTGGAGAGTTTATTTTCTAAAAGGAATAAAACAGCCTCGCTTGTGTTTCTAGACAAAAATAGAAAATGCTATGACGTAGTAGACACTCGAAAAGCAGAGAGAAAACTCGGCTTCGCCTGGTTTTCTCTCAACACTTTTCTCGTGTTCTCCTACGTCATAGCATTTTCTATTTTTGTCCAGAAACACAAGCAAGGCTGTTTCATTCCCTTAATACAAAATACTACACCTTGAATAAATGATGATAAACATTCCAAACTTGATCTATGTAAATAACTTGTTCCCTGGTATTGATTTAACTAAAACTATTTATGTTCTATTTTTTGTTAGGCATTTATTGAAGACAGTCTTCGTGTAAAAGCAATAATGGATTTTGCCAATTTCCTGACTCTGCTTGAACATCCTGTCCTCCTCTGGGAGGGTGACAAGGGAATGTTTGTTGCTAGTGGTATATCTACACCTATTAACCCTAATGGTGAACATATACTACCCCCCAAAGTTCAGTTTGAGGATGCAGATAAATGGAAAGAGGTAACTCTTTTAATAGCTAAAATAAGATTCTTTTGTAACCAGAGATTCCAAACCCAGGAGCTTTGAGGAGATTGTTCTTGAGCTTTCCCCGCGCCCTGTATTTTAAAATTAATATGTCATCTGTTATTTTTTTGTTTTTGAACCTATGACTTCTTGAACTTCTAAATATGGCAACAACTTGCACATTCTGAAGAAGGATCTGTGAAGGTAATACCAGTCAAAATCCGACTAATGAATAATAAAAAATGAAGGAGTTTCGTTGAATTCCAGGCTTTCTGAGTTCACCGGAGTTATAAGCACTGATGGTAGTCTACGTCGAATGATGATCTTAGATGTAGCAGAAAATCTGTTTTTATCACCTTGGCCCTGTTTCTTAGCTAACGAGCTTAGCATATTAAAAGCGTCTTCAATCTTAAGGAATACTGTTGTCTGTTTCAAGGAAAATAATTAAAAACATTTTTGATTTAGGATTTAAATGAAGATGAGATGGATAATGCAGAAGAGGACAATGATGAAAATGACAGCTTTGGGTAGGTTTTAGAAAACTTTGGTCGGCTAAGGACTTTTTCGGGGAGTAAGATGAATCCTAAAACATTTTCACACCAACACACTTTTGTTGTAAACCACCTAAAGTTGTTTTGATATATTTAGCCCTTCCTTCCACTCTTGGTTACTTATCTTATTCTTTTAAAATGCATCAGTTTGAAAACACTTTTAAAAGTAGATAAAAAGAAACACGTTTCGTTGTAGTGTGGGTAGTCGAAATTAGATCAAAATGTCAATGTTATTGTGACCTCCCCCCATGGGGCCTTTCAGGTTCACATTCCAAATTAATACAGAGTAGAGAAGAGGGTCGTAGATTGTCCGCTGCAGCGGCTCACATATATTTCAAACATTAAGAAATGCCCTCAGTGAAACAGACAGACCACAGCACCGGGATCGCTACCCTGCTCTTTTCGATAACTATGAGGGCTCTTTTAAGTCCCCCAATAGAGTGTTGTGAGACTGGACGTACGGTTTAATGTCCTTATCCGAGCTGACGCAAAGGTCTAACCATTTGCAGATCTTAGAACATAGGCAGCACCTTCTCTTCAATTATTTTAAGACCCTGAGTGTTGGTCCGGCTTGGAATCGAACCCGAGCCTCCCGCTTGATAGACTGGCACCTCACAAACTAGGCTAACCATGCGACAGTAAATGAAAACATGAGACAGTAAAGATAGGACAAGCGTGTTAGTTTCAATTGTTTACAGCCGTTATGGACGCAAAGGCCACGCTAATGGCGGGCAGTTCAACTTAATCTACTATAACGATGTTGAGCCTGAATATTAGCAGCCATGAAGAGCTGTTCCGGTCCTGTTAGGCCTAATCAGCATGGCTTAGCTCACCTATAAGAACGCAAGTTCTATCTAGATTTCTGGTTATTATTGCAGCCTCATCCCACCAGGTTTTACAGTTCAAGATGAAAACACTTTTGTGTATGTTTTTTTATGGTTTTGGTAGCCAAGCGTGGTTGCAATACTTTGTAACCGTTTTCAGTAACTTTAACTGGAGTTTGTGAAAAGTTATTAGTATGGACATGGTCCTAATAGTTACCGCTCAATGTTGATCTTTGTTTTAGTGGTGGTCCAGATGAACATGAGACCTAAAACTTTTTTGTTACTTGATCATTTAAAAGATGTATTTGCAGAGTTTTTTGTTGACCAATAGTTTGATACTCACTTTGTATCATTTTTAAAGGATTGAAGATGATTCGAATATGCAGGAACTAAAGGTAGTCGAAAACAGTATACAATTCTACATATAAAACTGTTTGTTACTTCTTCCTTCCGAGTCCCCCTTTTCTCTATTTTTCTTTCTTTTTTCCTTGCCGTTAACCCGTCCTTTAAAATCTTGCTTCAAAGGCTAAATGGAAAAGTCTTAGTCTGGTTGTCCTAAAGACTGTGAGAATAATTTAGTCAGTTAGGGCAATGCAGTCTTGATTTGAAAGATGATGTGTAGATAAGGCTTGACGATCTGAAGTAAACAGTGTAAGGAACAGGGAAACGAATATTATCTGAAAGTCTTAAGTCCCGTTCAAACGGATCAAACATGTTGGTCAAACATTGTTGGATGCGACATGTTTGACCCGTTTGAACAGCACAATCAAACATGTTGGACGGTGTTGGACGATATTGGATGAAGTTTGACTTTGTTCAAACTTTTCATCCAACATCGTCCAACATTTTCGCTCGCATGATCAAAAATACGCAATAATTTAGTGTCCAGGTTCCGGAATCTGAACCACAGTTCCGAAATCAAACATTGTTGGATAGTGTTGGACTCGTTTGAACACTCTAGCATCCAACACTGATCAGACACCGTCCAACACCACCCAACAATGTTTGACAAACATGTTTGATCCGTTTGAACGGGCCTTTAGATAATTATGTAAAACCTTTCACGGAAGGATTTTCTTTACGAATCCATTAATCTAATACCATTTCTTTTAATATTAAACATTAAGTCTTTCAATAAAACCATTTCGCAAGAGGCTCGATGATTTGCAAAACACATAAAAAGAATTATTATTGAATAGATAAAAAAAATTTCAAGGTACATTTAAACGATGAGCCTCATTTGCATATTTGCCAAAAGCAATATAAGCTGGAGCCTAGGCCTAATTTTGTTTTGATGTGCTTAAAGCAGAAAACTAAGTCTACCATCACTGTTGAATATTTTTTTAATGTAGGCTATGAAGAAATCACTTAAAAGAAAGGTGGAAGAACACCGTCAAAGAGAACATCGTGTGAAGGTAGAATCACAGTGATAAGTAACATATTCTCAGACAATGTTTTTCGTCATTATTTTCATCGTTAAAATTATTGCTTTTTCCATTTTTCAAGATAATATATATACCCTGTTGTTTTCTTTTTCAATATCTAGCAGTTAACTAAGTGACCAATGCTCGCTATTTTGTTCCATCAAAATTAAGAAGCATAACGATTTAAAGTTGAGTTATCTTAGTCAAAACATATAATTCCTGATACTCTGCCAAGCAGCTGAGGCAAAATGATTAAGAAGCTGTTCTAAGTACTCAACAGAGACGCTATGGGAGTGAGGTTGGCTATGTGGTTACCACTCGTGCCTCCAATCTCTGCGGACCCGAGTTCGAATCCTTGGCTTCGAACGTGGAGTGAGAATTGTCGATCTTAATCTGACTCCGAGGGTTTTTCTCCGGGATATCCGGCTTTTCTTCCTCCATACAGTCGAATTTAACGCAAAAATCTTTACCTTCGACCACTAAAATCATGAGACACGTGTTCAGGAGATCGGGCAACCACTCCCTCGGGCAACTACTCCCTCGGGTACCCACTCCCTCGGGCAACCACTCCCTCAGCGTGTTAAGACGTTAAAAAATGACAAGTTCATATTCCGTTGGTAGCTTACAGAGTCCTTAGGGGAAGCCAAACCTAACCTCTATTTTATCATAGTCAAACAACACTACATTATTGTGATTTTTAAAAGGTGTTTTTTTGAATATTGTTTGTTATACATGTCCATTGAACTCAATTCCAAAAGAACCATTCAGTAGCCAAGGAATAAACTGTTTTATATCCGCTTTAATGTCCGTCTCAAAACGTCACATTGCTGTGTTTTCATAATCTACTGAGCGCAAAATCCTATTGAATATAGTCTTCAACAAGTTGAGTTATGTTTCTTTTAATATCTTTCGCAAAAAAGCAGTTAAGGAATTAAAATAAAGAGTAAACGCATTCTGTTTTGATGCTCTGATTTAGTGACGTCACCAGAAACCCTCGTTAAAGGTGGAATATGACATCTTTAGTAACTATCCAATTGCTCCTTTTGAAATCGACTTTTAGAGACATGGATCGGCAAATCGCTGTAGAAACCAATTTTCTTAGTTTGATTATAAGAAATTGATGTTGAATGGTTCAGCTTTCCTTTAAGTTAACGATTGCTCGTTTTCATGTTATCACTTTGCAGGCAGTGATTGAAGAACATTCCTCCAAACCTCGTCTAGTGATGGAAAACTATCCAACATACCTTGTCCCTGATACAAACTGCTTTGTGGATAATCATGATGGTATCAAAGCTATTGTGGAATCGGGAGACTTCATTGTGGTCGTACCTTTAGTTGGTAAGTAAAGTTGATGCTGCTGTAGTAGAAACCATGATAAGATCTCATGAATCAATGATATCTGTTTCTCTGAGCACTTTATGACTGGTAAGTCTTCATTGTTCTTGCTATCTGAAAAAACTGGATACTTAGGCACCAGCACCTAAGCACTTAAAGTGCCGACTGATTATTTCGGCTCAGATTTAAGTTGCTTCGAGCAATCAATCGAAACCCTTTAGAACTTTGCAAACATTCGATTTTAGACATTAAAATTGTTTGTATGTTATCTACTATTTTCAATATGATAAGGCTAAGGCTCTGATATTGAAGGTGTGAGTTTTGAAGTGCTCCTCAAGTACTAATGATTTAAATGTTAACCTTTAGTGATAAATGAACTAGACGGTCTGAAGAAAGACCTTCAGATGGACAAGTATGGGGATATCAACCACGCCCGCTTTGTCATGGAAAGTGCACGGTAAGTTTACTCGACTCTTTCATGGGACGTTTTATCATTACCTACAATTCGTTTTGCACCTTTTTATCGTCTTGATCCATGCCAAAACTTGTTTCAGACGTTGAGACGATATACAGTCTCACAAACACCAAGTATAATGCCAAAATTGGATCTTGTTTTGTAAACGAAACGGGTGAATCCCTTGAAAAAATCTTACAATTCCCTTTTTTTATAGATCGGCCATTGACTTCCTCGAAGATGAGTTCAGCAAGAGAAACTTGCGAGTAAAAGCACTTACCAGTAAAGGATCAGTTCTAGAGACGATAGCCTTCCGAAGCGAAGATCCTTCAGGGAGGAAGGTAACATCGTTCACGAAACCTATTGTCATCTTGTCATCTCCCCTTTTGTTTATCGTCCTGCTGTCCTTTTTTTAAACTTTCTACCTGTGCCTGTTTCTATAATAAACCTGCACTAGTACTATTTAGATTTCGCCTTTGTAGATGCCGAGTGTGAGTATCGAGTGTTTGTATGGATTTCCAATGATGATCCAATTTTGTTTTTCTATTGAACATATTACATTGTTTCGCTTTTGTATTGCCTCTCTTGTAGTCGCTGTCATACTCCTTTTGTTTTGCCAGTTGTTTTTTAACAGTTTAATTTTCATTTCCAGCGCTTTGTCACATTTCACAGAAACTTAGAAACTTTAAGATTAAGGCAATCTCCTTTTTTTCTGTACGTTGTGTATCAAGAGTAAAGATAGAACATAGTGCTGGTATCTAGTGCTTGCGTGCACTAATATAAGCAGACAAAAAAAATGTAATCTGTAAACTGAAGGGGGTGGGTGGGGG
>JAOEHV020036685.1:0-17673 GCA_025447995.2 Isaurus tuberculatus | reverse complement strand
GGAATGGGGGAGGGGGGGGGGCGTCGCCCCCTCCTACGTAACTCTTGGGGGGCAGCAGTTCCCTCTGCCTTCCGTCTCCCGCCCCTACCGCCGCCACAATTGAATGCTGTGAGTTTTGTTGATCTTTTTGTCTCATGTTTATAATACATGTATTTTTAGAACCGAGGCCAACAAGACCTCCAACAAAACGGCCACCAGGTTTGTTAAAGCTTAAAATATTGTAATAGTGTTTTCAAATTTAACTTATTACAAATGCAAACAACGACTTTACACCTAGTTGCACATGTGCTTCAAAGCCCGCAAATTGCCTTAATAAACGCGAATAAAAAAATCCCTTTAAAATAATGCATTTTAATTTACGTTGTTTTACGCTAAGGTCACCTATTTTACATCATTGTTGTTTTAAAACATCTTTAGCTTCATTAACAAAACACCTCTTTTTGTTTTGTTCAATTTGCCGGAGTCCTTGTCTGACACATCTTCTTTGAGGACATTAATTATGTTTTTCGATTGGTCTTCTTATTGACCTGTACCCCGTGGGAATAGCTAATTAACATACCAATTTTTGTTTTGAGAAGTTTGTTTTAAAACAGTATCGCGTTATATAAATGTTTGCACACATTGTTTTCAATATTTTGCGTTAAGTTAATGTTTGTAAACGTTACATGTAGAAAATCCACGGTGATTTATTCAAACAATAAAGAATGAAATGAAATTGACGAAATATCTTCTGAGTAGCTAATGGAAATTTCCAGTACATATCATTCAAGCCCGTTAAAAAGATGGCGAGAACTACGAGTCGGCTTATCTAAAAAACAAGCAAGTTTTGATAGTCACTCGAAGAAAAGGCTTATAGTTTCAGTATTATTGCTATCAAAGATGTTGAATTCGATAAAATAAGAAAAATAGTTCTTGAAAAGCAGAGAGAGCTAAAGACTAAAGAGACCAGAGAAGGAAAACAAGTCAAATGCTTTAGTGGCGTTGAAAAGCGACGAATTTATCACGGTATATGAAAAAAAGGCTGTTGGGCACTCAAAGTCCTGAAACTCTTTTCAGTTATCTCTGGTTGAATTACATGATGTAAATATTATTCTTCTCTTGAAAGTTTTTAAAACTGTAAGTTTAATAGAATTTTTTAAGTTACTGAATACTTTTTTATCTTACTTAATTTTAATTATACCAGCTCCAAACCTTTTGATTTCGAGATAAATATTGACATTTATAAATAGCAATATACTTTATGGTTTGTGAACTCTTACAGTTTTTCTTCGCTCGTTGTGAAGAGTTGCTAAACTTACTCGTTTGGTTCGTTCACTTGTTTGTGTGAGGATTTCACAACTCGTGAAAAACCTCATTCACGCTTAAAAAGAATTAAGTAATCTCTTTTAACCCAACTGCGTCCAGGGTTTTTTTAAAACTTTTCTTTTTCTTTCAAACGACAGGAAAACCTCGTGTCCAAGTTGCTTTTTACCCACTCGATAAGGAATACAAAGGACGTGATGCCAGCGGCAACAACAATCCCGAGGGAAAACCAGAAGGCGTGAAATATGTTCCTGGCCCTGATGGAACACCAAATGGTGCGACAGAGTTTGCTGGTAAACGAGACAGCTACATCGAGTTACCAAATGATGGAAGACTGGACACCAGAAACTCCATCACTATTTTAGCTTGGATCAAGCACGAGGGGAAGTCAGGACCAATTGTACATTACAATGAACGTGGATGGGGAGTCCATCTTTGGGTGGTCAGCAAAAAAAGACTTTTTGTGAGATTTGTTAGAAGTAATGGAAAATTCACCAAAGGTCTTGTTTCTTCCATTCGTGAAGGCCCGTATTATCAAGCGTGGAATTTTGTTGGTGCTTCATACGATGGGCGCACCGGCATCGCCAAACTGTTCGTTAACGGAAAACGTGTTGCTTGGAGACGAATTGGATTTGTAAGGCTGGCCACCAGACGTAATGTTCGTGTGGGAGCAATAAAAGGAGATCGCCGTTACTTCAAGGGTGCAGTAGCGTGTGTCCACATCTTCAAAAAGGCCCTTCTCTTTTTTGAGATTAGAAAGAAAGCTAAAATCTGCTTCAAACCAAGTTAGTAGCTTTATTTTACTTAACTACAAAGCCTCAACGTGTGTTTGTGTTAGTTAGCTTCTATAAACCGAAATGGGCTACACACTTGAGTTTCACATAGTTGTTTTTGGGGAAAAAAGAATAGGGCTCTAGAAATAACAAATTAACAACATTTTATTAACTTTAAGATTGGCTTTCAACATTAACAACAACAAAATAACTATTTACCGTAAGAGCAAAAAATTTTGCCCTTTAACAAATATGAATTTTAAATGGATGCTTGCTGACAGCAGCGGTTACACTAGCCAGGCACCTAAACTCTTCGTTCATTAAATATGTTTTAAATGGTTATTTTAAGGGGAATAAAAAGAAAAAAGCAAAAAACAGTGGACCTTGAAACGCGGTTAGGCAAATGTATATTTTATATCGCTGAACTTAATGATTTGAGATGAACTTTTCTTTTAATCTTGGTTTTAATGATTTCAAGAGGAGAGTTTCCAGATCTAAATCAAGTAAGCTCAAAACTATCCCTCCAGTAAACCTTTGGTTGAACTATCTGAAATTAGTTCAAGTTTTTAGAAGTACATAGGTGTGCTTAGCAGAGAGCCCTTCTTTAAATTTTTTGGCCTTGCTTGATTTCAGCCCAGGAGTTGAAAAACCCAGCCCAGTTTAAATATAAAACGAGCAACATAAAAACGTATTATGTAATAACTAAGTGTAGCTCTGACGATAGTGTAACGCTCGAAACAAAAATTCTTACTCTAGTAATGTTCATTTTTAATTAATGATTAACCCAGAGCTTAGTAAACTCATTCACAAACTAAGTCTTCGAATGTCAAACGTTTGCTTTCGTTATTAATCAAAAAAGTGCTGGTAAATTTGTTTATGTGTTGTTGAGTCGTCTTGTTATTCTAAAATCCTTGTTGCTTAACTTGTCTTTTAGTTTTTTTGATTTTTTAGTCAAGAAATGGAATTAAAATTTCATTTTGTTTTCGAGTAAGTTGGTTAAAATAATGTAGTTGTGGATACAAGATTAACCAATGTAATAAAAATAATTAAATTTATTTATGTTAATCATCCAGGGAAGCCAGTATCGTCAACCTACCCCACTAGCCCTGTTACAGCTACGGGACCAATTAGTAAGTACATCCGTATCTCTTAAAACTATAATTTTAATAACAAGAAATAAACACTAATCTTCAAAAGGGGAGAGAAAAATATCGATCTCTTCCCCAATTTCCCCCCCCCCCCCCTCCCATTATGTTTTACTGCTGTTTATAGTCCCGTGCTGGAACAAAAACCTTTCTGTTCGCTATATCTTGCTGATGGGGCCTAGAAAAGCAGAAAAAAAAAAATCCATAGCTGCTAACATTTATTCTCATCCTCATTCGTTATTTATTGTAGATTCGCTACTTTTGCGTAACCATAATGCTTTGCGCATGCTGATAGTCTTAATAAGGTTGAAACGGCTGTCGATGGCTGCAAACATTTGGCCTCTATTTTATTCATGAAAGATTTAAGGGTATTTTTCACTACAAGCATCGTTTTCGTGTCCATTTTAGTGTCTGAAAGTGTTTCGAACTGAATTATTTTTCTGAGAGTATGCTATATACCACACTCTTTGTTTTCTAGTGGCCATATAATACAAAAGCTTAAAATACCAAATATTTCACTTGAAATCCATGACAGTGTTTATTTCAAAACTTTAAAACGTTAAATTAACGATCTAAAGTTTAGTAAATCCGTATTTATGTTAAATATATGACTTAAAATATCTTTCCTTTAGTTTCAAGTTTTGTGTTTATATGGCTGTTTCCAGAAGTATAAAACGTTAAGAATATCACAAATAGAGTATCATTATAATATACATTAAATGTTTTTCGTGTTTTGGAAAAAAATCGTATATTTCTTTTTATATATATTTTGAAAGGTAGCATTTATTGAACAAAATGTTCTTTGCACCTTCAGAAATTCCTAAACCAGTTGCTATTTACCCCTTGAATGGCATCACTCGTGGGAGAAGTGTAGGCCCCAGACCCCTTAAACCAGCAAAACTGGGCAATGTGGAGGTAGCACCTGGACCCGATGGGCTACCTGCGGGTTCCTTTAAGTTCCTTGGGTTACGAGACAGTAACATATTTTTCCCAAACAATGGTAATCTTGACACAAGGAATTCTATAACCATCATCGCTTGGGTGTACCCAGAAAGTTCTGGACCAATTTTCCAGTTCTTGAATTTGGGTGTTCATGTGTGGCTGATCAATTCCAGGACGCTGTTCGCTCGTTTTGTACCTCGCTCTAGACGACCGATAAGGTAGGATTATTTCTTCATTGTAGCGTAAACGAAATTCATAAAAGAATATATCATGGTTAAGGAGAGCCATTTTCTTCTGGTTGTAATCCTTCTTTCATTCAAATTTTATCAACCGGTTTCTAGATTTTGGTCCCAGCAGCCTGTTAAGTAGGAATGATAATAATTAACATTTTCAGTTTTACAACTCAACTACGTGTTTGCCCTTTGCCTTTTCAAGTGTACAAGCAGAAAGGAATCAGCACCGCTGTTATTATCACGAAGCCTTTTGTCGCCGCGGGATAAGCTCTACTGTAATCTTTTAGTTTTTTATCGCTAGAATGCTTGTTACAAGCTTATAAAAATAAAACTAGCGCTAGATAAAAGAACCAGGTCAAAAGGTAAAGTTTAGAATTTAACTTCATGCTATTATGATCTAAAATTATACTTTCAGCACATGATAAAAAGCAAGAGGCGCACTCAGATATTGACTTCATTTAAATGAGATTTTAGGTCTGATCTTTTGGTTTAACAAGCTTCATTTCTTTCTGCTGAATCATCTAGGTTTATAAAAAGCTTATGTTTGAAACCTAAAACTTGGAATTACATTGCTGCAACGTACAACCAAAAGACAGGATTGGCGACCTTGTGGAAGGATGGATTCCCGAAAGTCCAGAAACGTATCGGCCGAGTACGCTTGGCTACAAATTCGCCAGCCATTATGGGAAGTAAACCAAAGGACAGTCGTCGCTTCCGAGGCCGAGTTAGTTGTGTCCAGATTTACAATCAAGCACTGGATGGTCGTCAAATTAGAAATCTGGAGAAATTTTGTTTCCGAACTGTTGTGAAGCCTAAACCGCCAAAACCTTCGCGGCCTTCTAAAGGTTAGATAACTTTTTTTTATTTTATAGGCATTCAATCTGATTGACTAACAACTCTAGGATAATTTGCTGTCAAACATAGCATAATTATCTTATTAAATCGATGTTGATAACAGGATCTCAGAGGTCAATTTGAAGAAAATAACGACTCTGTTAATGAAAACTTGTTTCGGTAGATCAAATGGAATCATCAGTTAAACAAATTACAAAGTCGTATATTGAAGGAAAAAGTAGAGTTGGATACAATAGCATGAAGAAAAAGATTAAAAAAAACATTTTCAAAAGAAAGCTTTGAAAAGCCGTGTTTGGCCTTCGTCTTGCTATTCAAAGTTGGCTATTATGGTTGATTTGTTAAAACTTTTGAGTTTTCCACTCGCGAAGAACGCCTTACCTTCCAGTGCCGAAAAAACAAATAAAATGAGGCAGCAGTGTAGATTGCTAATGGTTAAACATGCGTGATCTTCAACATGGGAAACCTTTTTTAGCGCTTAGAGTTAATATTGGTTTATCCCTACATAAATTTTACCGTATAGGTCAGAAATTACATGAAACTAAACCTCGCTTGATCTCGAATTCAAAGTATTCGTCATCACTGATCACACTGAAACCAAATCTTTGCTTTTATGAAGCAATTAACAAGAGATATGTTAAACAATTGCATTTTTTCTAGGGAAACTTGTTGGGCTTTATCCACTTGACAAAAACTATGGTACTCGAGATATCAGCCTCAAGAAAAACAAACCAATACGAGTAAACAAGGCCAAAGTTGGCAAAGTCAAAGGTCCTGATGGGAGACCAAACGGTGCAACTAGTCTTCCAGGAAAGCGAAACAACTACTTGGAAATTCCTAACGATGGAAAACTTGACACAAAAAAATCCATTACAATGGCGATATGGGTGCGTAACTTTGGAAAAGCTGGCCCAGTCATGCAGTATGGTCGAAAAGGGCTTAACACTATTCAGTTATGGTTTACTACTCCTTCGCGTTTGGCGGGAAGTATTATAAATCGAAGCAAACTCAGAAGAGTTTTTCTTAAATCTCCTAAACTAATAAGTCGTGGTGAATGGACCTTTGTTGCTGTTACCTACGACAACCTATCAGGCATTGCGAAGCTCTGGATTAACGCTAGAGTGGTCAGTAAGAAATACTTTGGAAGATTAATACGACTTGCTACCAAGGAGCCAGTGAGAATTGGATCGATTCAACGCAATCGCAACGTTCTAAAGGCAGAAGTTACTTGTGCACAAATCTATTCTATTGCACTTCAAAAACGGCAAATGGAGAAAGCAATGATTCGATGTTTCAAGAGAGGTATTTAAGTCAATTCAATTTAATTCATCCTAATAGTAACAAAATAACAAAAATAATTATTATTGTTGCAATAGTATTGTAATTGTGGCGGACGTGGTTGACGCAGTTGGTAAGATCTCTGCTTTCCAAACACAAAGTCCCCAGTTTGATCCCGGCAGTTTGCCGAGATTTTCGAATATTTGTGTGACCTTCTTTTCCGCCTAAGCCAACTCAGCTTTCCATCCTTCCGGGGTAGGTAAATGAGTACCAGCATTTGCTGGGAGCTAACCTGCGATGGATATTAGTATCCCGTCAAGGGGGAGTCTACGACTCTCATCCGCTTAACACTACAAAAACCGGAGATAAGCGCCGCTCCATGGGCCACTAGGTTCGTAAAGGATTTAGCTTAGTATTGTAATTATTAAAGCTGTTGATAATCAAAAGAACTGAAACTTCAAAGTTTAATATAGTAATAATTGACACACCACATGAGGTTTCTAAATGTCGATACTAATCTAGGTATTTCATCTAGATAATAAAAAGGTAAAGATAATAAGTATTCTAAATGTTGTTTTGAATGACATATGTCTCTGCATTTTGCGGCACTTTGCAGAGGAAAAGTGTTAAGCCTTGATTGGGTTCGTTCTTAGCCTTGTACCATTTATCTTTCCCAAATGTTAATCCTTTTAATGTCTTTTCCACAGTTCCAGTTGGACCAAAACCAAAACCAAAGCCAAAACCACCACGAGGTATGTTATTACTTTATTGTTTATGGCTGTTGGAGCTATTAAGGTTATTTTTATTCCGTTTTGTGAGATTTTACTTGCAATCTCTTTAATCACAAACGTTATCATTTTTCTCAATAAACAGCACAGATAAAAAGGGGGACTTAAAAGTGTTGTTAAAGTCCTTTTAGTCTATCTTTCAAAAAACTAAAAATCTTAGTTTCATTTCACATATTTTTTTCCTTCAACCCCTTAGTTTTTCATGAGTCAAAGAAATATTCTTTTGCTTCAAGCTGCCTCTAGAACAATCAAGTTTCGCTTGAGTTACAATAATAAACAATTATTGGACGAGGTTGAGCAAAATATCGTGATTTGTCAGTGGCGAGCAGAATAATTAATTTGCGAGACAATGACAAATCACAATATTTTGCGATTACCAAATCCAATAATTGTTTTATCATTCGATCACTGAATTTTTTTATGGGAAACGTTAACTTTGAAGCGGTAAGTGCGCGCTGCCTCGTAAAATAAGTCGAGTCGGTATTTTTTAGTTTTCAAATTCATTCAGAAAATAACGCAGCGCTGCCACCTTTAATCACAAAAGCAGAAACTACGCATGAACAGTGTTATTTGCAGCTAAACTCCGCCAGACGGTAATGCGCATGAACAATACTTATAGGCAGTTTTTTGTAGGTCACGTGGTTGGCTTGGACCAGTGAGAAAGATAGAAAATTTCCTTCGAATGATAATGATCGTTACTCGAATTTCCTTTGCAGCGATATCTTATTACTTGGAAATAACGCTCGGACTTATTAACGTAGTTTAAATTCACGCGAATCAGGGAAGAAATTGCCTACAAATAAAGAAAATTAACGCGAAAAGAGGCTAAAAAATTCAAAACAAAAAAAATTAACGCGATTGTGAAAGACGGCAGAAAGTTGATTGCGATTGTCACTTAGGGACGGACCATTAGAAAAATTATTGGGGGGGGGGGGGCGCAAGGAATTTTCGAGAAGCAGGAATTTTTTTTCTTTGCGCGCACACCCCCCCCCCCCCATAACTTTTTTAATGGTCCGTCCCTTAATATGAACTAATAATATAAAGTGGAAAACCTAGGATGTTTGGCGATTATGAAAGGTAAAACTGATGAAGATTCGTATTCAATCGACACGGATTATGTATGAATCCAAACCTATAATGAACGAGATCCCCATATGACACTGGGAAGTATTACGTATTTAAAATTTCCTAACAACCTTTCAACTTCACTTTTTTTACTGTTACTATGGCGACACTTTTGGTATTTTCTTATAGTTCTAAGTCACGCCTTAAAACATTTACTAATTTATTTTACTACTACCTTAAGGAATTCCAAAACCGGTTGCTGTATACCCGTTGAACAAAAAAACTAGAGGACGCGATGATACCAACAATAACAAGCAGGCGATTATCGGTTTAGTTCCTTTCGCTAAAGGGCCCAACAATGTACCTGGCTACTCAGTCCGCTTCCGTGGCAAGCCGGACAGCTTTATCAAGTTCCCTAACAGCGGCAAACTCGACACTGTAGACTCCATTACAATACTGGCTTGGATCTATCCAAAGTAAATTGTTATTTTTGATATTTTATTGGGATTTGTTTTGGAATTTGTCATTCATAATCTTCTGACATTTTTTTTGGAAATAAATACTTATTTCGGAAATAAAGTATTATTTCTACCCCGTAACTTGCTGTGTTACCAGCATGGTGAGTCCTGGTAGTGTAGTGGTTATCATGCCTGACTAGTAACCAGGAGACGTGGGTTTGAGTCCCAGTCGGGGCATTCAACCAATTTTTTCGGAAGGAGAAAAAGATTCTATATTTATTTTAACTTTCTTTTTTGGAATTAAATAAATTAATATGAAAATATTTGAAATATAGTATTATTTCTAATGTTCAATTACTATATTAAGTGTACTGTTTTTTTATGTTAGGAAATCCGTTTTGTTTTATTGCATAATCCGTGTTTAATTATCTTATCTTAACAAATTATCTGTTTTTTATTTTGTTTTGTTGTACTGTAGTTTTCTTTACTAAATTTATAATTTTATAATGTCTTGTATTACTTTGTATTTTCTCGTACTGAATTTTATTGCATGTTAGTTGTTTTGTTTAGTCAATCCACCCAAATATTATGGCTAATGCACACGTATTTTTGATTTTTGATTTTAAGTGTAGTTGGACCTTAAAGGGAACCTTCACTCCAAAACTATCTTTTTGTATGTTTAATTTGGCGTTGTGACGTCAGACTTCAGGGCAATATGGCGGCCCCCATGCGATTGACTAGCTCTCTTTTTTATTCATTTATGGAGAATATGAACAAGCGAAATGCCTTAAAAAGTACATTTCTGGAATCCCAAACAGATGCTCTTAAACATATAAAAATATAGTTTTGGAGTGCAGGTTCCCTTTAAACAAACAACATCAGATTTTCATTGTTATCATCATCATCATTAACAACATCATTGTCATCATCAACATCGCGACATCATTATCATCATCATCATCGTAATCATCACCATCATTATCATTATCATAATTAGTTTAATGATCACTATGACTATTGTCAGTATCATAACCGTTTTTACACTTTCTGTTGTCTATTAGCAATTACCATGATTAATTAAGTTATTTCTATAGTTCTTGTCGTTTCAATTGTCGTTTTTATTTTTTTATTTTTGTTTCTCTTGTTGCTTGCAGATCAAAATTCGGACCAATTTTCCATTACAATCCTAATGGTGATGGTGTTCAGCTTTATATGATTCGACACAAAATGTTAGCTGCTAAGTACGTCAGCCGCGACGGCCGTATAACACACCTTCTTCTAAGTAACCGAGTTATTCCCTACCGTTGGAATTATGTCGGAACCAGCTATGACCACAAGACAGGAGTGGCTAAGCTTTTTGTCAACACCCTATTGGCGGCAGAGAAAAAAATTGGGAAAATGCGGTTAGCAACTAACTCTGACGCAGTTGCTGGGGCAAAACCAAAAGATAGAAAAAGATTTCGAGGAATGATATCATGTGTTCAGATCTATAATAAAGCTTTGAAATTAGCAGAGGCAGTCGTCGTACGGAATCGATGCTTTAAAGGAGGTAAGAAAACCTGTCACATGACCTGAAGGGATCCTGTCACATGACCTGAAGGGATATTTGATTTTAATACTCATCATTAAACTTAAGAACAGAAACAGGGAAGGGGACAAAAGAAAAGACTAATAAAACAAGGTGGTTGATTATGAATAGAAAAGCTTTCGTGGTACGGGTTTTACATGAATCCCGGTCGGCTGCTAACCCGGGTCAGCTCATCAGCCCGGGTCGACCCCTCTTCAAACAAATATTTACAAGTGTTTGCACTTCGGTTGAAATTTGGCATTTCTTTTCCATGTTAAGATGGTTACGCGTTACTCGAGTTCGTGTGATATGGGGGCGAAAGGCCGACCCGATTTAGACTTTCGCGCAAATTCATCGTACATGCATAAAAACGTACAGCTTCTTATTCAAGATGGCGTCAAAAAATAGTTGTGGTGTTCATTTTAAAAAGACAAACTTCATTTTTTGTTTTATATAGAGTTTTAATAGATAGAAGAAGTTATTGTACTTTTAAAGTATATTAGGGGATGCTTTTATCTTTATATCGTGAGCAGCTCTTGTTTAGGGTAATGTAACAAAAACCATAACAAAATGCTTCCCTTTTTCTAATTTGCAGTGAAAAAGCCTCCTTTGCCGAAACCAAAGCCCAAACCATGGCCAAGTAAGTTTTGCATTTCAGTCTGTTTCGTTGGGGAAACGGACAATCGAACTGTGAAAGAAAGGGGTGCTAATTTGTCCATTATCTGATAATTATGAATCCGTGTAATTCTTGTTTGTTTGATATATTAAGATTTGAAATAATCGCAAGTCGAAGTGATTCTAATTTTATTACGATAAATTTCCTTAGAATTACGGTTTTTATTTATTCATTGCCGCGTGGTGGAGTTACCAATAAACATTCATTAAGAGTGTTTTAAAAACAGAAAAGAGAGTTTTTCCAAGGAATACACACCCAACAGCTTGATTCCGCAACTATTTTCTAACGGAAGACATAAGGAATAAGCTCAATCCTTGTAACCCCTGTGTTTTCCAATGAAACATTCCATTTGACCAGTGAAAAGTTTTCGAAACGTTAACAGTACGTGGGCGGATAGAAAGCTCTAGTCATCTTATGGATTTTTATTTTTTGAATTAGGTATTTGCTTTATGGTAAATATTATTTAAGTTATAATGATCTCAATATTTTTTTCTTTTCAGAGCCGAAACCAGTTCCAACAACTACAGAAAAAGGTTAGTAAAGTAACGGATTAACTTCCTCTAAGACGTTTACAAGTAAGGCTCTCTAAAATTGCAAATTTTTTTTTCAGTATAAAAGGAAACAAATATGCATGACTAGTTATTTAAAATTCTTTCGTGGAAGAATTAGTTTGATATGGAGATTTGCAAGTTAAAAAAAGGCAAGAGCGGCGTTAAAATGGAGCAGTTGCAAGTTGGTCCGCTGATAATTGAGTTTGCTTCCGGGACATTACGTTTATTGTTTGTTTCATGTAATGAACAGTCAGTTTTCGTTATGAACTTGAAGTAGGGTTGATAAATAAATTATCATCGCCTTAAGAACGAAGAAGCTGACGTTTCGAGCGTGAGCCCTTCGTCAGAACATCAGAGAGATCATGAGATGCTCTGACGAAGGGCTCACGCTCAAAACGTCAGCTTCTTTGTTCTTACGGCGATGATAATTTATTTATCAACCCTACTTCAAGTTTGTATCTACTCGCCGACGCATTTAATAGTTTTTTTAAAAACTATTTACTTAAGTTTTCGTTATGGTTTTGATAAATGTTTTGATGTGATTTTTGTTGATACTAATTGTTTTTGTTTGTTTTTATAGCTTGTCGAAAGATAGCTGTGGACCTTGTTTTTGTTATCGACGCATCAGGTAGTATTGATCGAGTTCGAAAAGGAAACTTTGGACGCCTTCTCGACTTCGTGAGGAGAATCATCAACCGTTTCTCGTTCCGTCGACGCAGGACTCGCGTTGGCGTAGTTCTTTATTCCTCAAAGGCTGTCCGTCTATTCGGCCTTGACAGGTGATGATCAAATTCGCAATAGAAAAAAATCATCAATACTTATTAAGAAACTTGTAAACTTCTTAATACGTTTTACTAAGAAGATGAAAAAATATCTTAAAACCAACTTTTGCCGCACGTATTTTGCTTTTGGGGAGTCAGGTTAGCATAGTGGTCATCATTCGCGCTTCCCCCCTCTGCGACCGGGGATCGACTCCCAGACTCCGCACGTGGGCTGAGATTTGTCAGTCTCTATCTGATTCCGAAGGTTTTTCTCCGGGTACCCCGATTTTTCTCCCTCCTTTGACGTTGTGCTCCAAGGTCACGCATGGTCTGTATAACGGCAGCCAGAGGCGCCTATGCAATTTTCCCTTTCGTAAACGGTCGTTGCCACATGGAACGGTCGTTGCCATTTTTGAAACAGTCGTTGCCAACGTTGGCAACGACTAATATGAATGGCAACGACTGTTTCGAAAATGGCAACGACTGTTTCAAATGGCAACGACCGTTTACAAAAGGGAAAATTGCGGCGCCTATATATGCTTTCGGTCCGACTTCGTTGAGCTGTTAGCATAGAATAGCCAGCACGTGGAACGCTAATGAAGTTATTTATTTATTTACTTCTGCTTCCTTTTGTCAGCCAAGACATAAAAAACATAAATCTAGTTAACTCAGCTTTTCAAGGAAAAATAATTAGGGCTGTATCCGAACTCACAGCGAAAGCGCATTCCTCTGCTTCATAAGACTTCAATCTGTAATTTTTGTAAGGGTGGTTCACGTATTAACTAAACATTTTGAAAAACTTCAGGTTCCGTTCAAAGTTTGCGATTTTGAAAGAAATAAGAAAGGCTCGCTTTATGCGAGGAGGAACGAAAATTGGATTAGCTCTTTTGGAAGCTGCCAAAATATTAGGCAGAAGGTCAAGCCGAAAAAGTGTCGCTGTACTAATGACTGACGGCATATCACAAGATAACCCAGCACCTGCTGCCAATTTCCTGAGACGAAGTGGACACGTGATCCTTAGCATTGGGATAGGTGTACGAGCAAGGTATCTCTTAAACTACTACATTTTTATTTATTTATTTTTATCCAGGGTTTAATGCTAATAGGGACCTTAAGCAACGACGACGACGACGACTACGAAAACGTTGTCAAAAAATATCATTCCCCGTTATTGTAATAATATCGCGACTATTCCATGTTGTTCGGCAAAGAAACTGTGTATCAACAGTGCACGAATGAAATTAGTATGAACGGTGTGGTTGTTTGTAGAAAAAATTGAAAATTCATCGTGAGGTGCTCGCGTACGTCGTTGTCTAAAAATGTACCAAATTGTAAAACTCACGTGCGGGGCGTGCAGAGCTATCGTTTTTGTTCATTAAGACTATTGTTTCATGGCGTTCTCGTAGCCTTCCTCGTCGTCCTTGCTTAAGCTCACTAATATTACGACAGCCTGGCTGTCGGAGTTGTTGGGATCTCTGCTCTAAAGCAGCAAGGTCCAAGGTTCCAAGCCCTGCTCTGCCGGGCTTTGAACATTTGTGTTACCTTCTTTTGTTTTACCGCCGAAGATGACCAACAGAGCTAATCTGTGATACGAAAAACACCACTTTAAGAGTTAGTTAAAGACTATCGGTTCTTAAAATGATACAACCTAGCTAACTTTATTGATCAGAAGCGCTACAAGTGGCTAAATATTTGTTACTTCACTTAAGGGGAGGTGTTAAATTATCTGTTATCTGTTTATTGAGTTTGGAAGACTTTTCCAAACCGTAGTTGACATCTTTTAAAACAAGAACCAAGTCTACCCGTCTTACCTAACTTTAGAAAAAAAAAATGAAAAGCAATCGAACAAGTTGCAAAACATACTAAACCATTCCTCTTCCATGGATGGTAACCGCAGATCTAAAAAACACCGCAAAATTAACACCTAATAATTCAAACCTTGTAAAATAATGCTTAAAAGATCTAAGATTATTGGTTGGTTAGTTTGCTTGTGAGTAAAAATTAAAATTAAAAGTGGTCCTTTGTTTCAATGTTGAATTACTGAATAACGTCTTTAAGTATAGGTAACAAGATTACTAGCGGCTTCAAAACACCCTTATGGTCACAAAACGATACAATCAACTGAATAAAATAACATAAAACCACGCCTACAACCAATTACGCAACCCTACCAATAAACGACAAACAGCTCATAACTGGGCTGTGAAATATCCTCGATGTTACCAAAACGTCAGTTACTATTACCAACGTCAGTCCTCTCTCAGGACTACTTTAACATGCATGACAATAATACAACATGATCGACTTTTAATCCTGTGTTGTATGCATTTAAAGTTTATAATTTGTTTTATTTTCATATGAAAAATACTTACGCTGAAAGCACTTAGGTTGTGTTAACCCCATCTTTAACCCTTGTAATATTAGACCCGAGGATTACTATTTCCCTCTTGTAAAGGCTGAGAAGGGGACAGCTTTATAGAAAATAGAGCACACCCCCTTCCCCCCTTCCTTCATAAAATAGGAAGTGTAGAGGGACACCTCCCCTTGGTATCCGTGTCTGTAACCCTTATAGGATCTAACTAAAGATAATTATCCCCTCACAGGTATATCTATACCGCATGCTTTATGTGTTGCGGTGTTTTTATGAATTTTTCTTTTGTTGTTTTTAAGTACAAGTAAATTGGCTCAGATCACCGGAAGCAGAAAGTTGGTGGTTACGACACGGTTCAGAAATCTTCCACTTGCTGTGAGTGACGTCAGAAAGAAGATTTGTGCAGCAGGTACGCATTAACTTCCTTGTAATGATAAGAAAAAATCGATTATAATGATAAGTAATTAGCAGTGGCCGTCATTGCAGACCGAAAACGATTACTTTAAATCTTCTGCGAAATCGTTTAGAAAATTTTTTGTGTTTTTTTTTTATTTGCGTAATAATTCCCACCCCACTACTATTCCGAATCCGGTACAATACTCTCAATCTACATAGAATTAATCTTTTTTTTTTTTGATAATGATAATGACTTTCACAACAAATAAAGTGAAACCTGTGTTACTATGCACCGGGAACTGCATTCATGTAACTTTAATAACAATTAAAAAAACATTAGTATATGTTTTGGTTTAATATCAGTTTAATAATTATTTTTTCAGTTACACCGAAGCCTCTGCCCAGTAAAGGAAGTAAGTTTTACTGCTTTTTTTTCACAGTGACATAAAGGCGGGTTTCCATGATCCAACTGTTTTCTGGCAGATACGTGTTAAAAATTAGTTATATGGAATGCTAGTGGACATTAAAATGTGTCGCTGTGTTTGTTGCCGGACTCGGTTATGATTGTTCAAGGGCTTATTCTTGTAGTTCATCCTTCTGCTGTGTTTGTGCTACGTGTACGTTATATTCTTTGGCTATATTTGAGAAAAGACCAACTATTACGTTTCAGTAAGCGGATTTGTGTTTAGTTTGAAAAGATATTTTACCTTTGTACAAAAACTAGCAACACAAACTGCACCTTTTAGAGACTCGAACTTGAATGGGCCAGAGCTCATTGGTAAAAATAATGTTTTTGTTTATTTTTTTATTCAAGTTACATCTTTCACTTATTAAGGGACCCAAAGTAAACAGTTTTGAAATCAAGAAAGAGTTAAAATACACAAATTGAAATGGCATGGTTGATATTACAACAGAACTGAACACACGTCTAGTTTGTAAATTAGATTTAAATTATGCTTATTTATACGATGGTGTAATTTGTACACTAATTTTTGTAAGTGAAATAACAATTTAAAAGCTGACATTGCATTAAGGAGGTTAAATGAGGAATATAATAAATTTGTCTTATTTGTCGACTACACTGGACTATGAGTAATTCAAAGTTTTATTCTTTTCCTTCTAGAAAAATGCCGCGCCCGAATCGATCTTGGTTTTCTGATTGACAGTTCTGCTGCTGTCGGACGCAGAAATTTCCGCTACCTTCGTCTATTTGTCAAGCTTCTTACCTCTGCGTTTAAGATCTCGAGATCGAATGTTCGTGTTGGAAGTGTCGTTTACTCGGACCGGCCATACGGAATTTTCAACTTCAACCGTTATTCAAAGAAGAAAAAGCTTTTAAAACCTATTACTAGATTATTGTATCGCGGTGGAAGACGACGTAACCCCAAGTTGGGTTTGGCTCTTCGTAAAACTCTTGCCTACCTGTTCAGAGGGCGACCAAGTGTGTCACGAAAACGTGTACTGGTAATTCTAGCAGGCAGTAGGTCCTCAGATAATATCCGTTATCCTACGTATGTCTTGAAACGCCGAGGTGTCAGGATCTTAGCAATTGGCCTTGGAACCCAGATTTACCTTCCCCAGCTGAGACAACTGGCTACAAGCCCAAGATATCTAGTTACAACCAGTTTTAAGAAAATCGTTTATATGTATAGGAAACTGAAGCAGCTAATCTGTCTGAAAGCACCGCCAGGTGAGAAGCTATAGAACTCCTACCACTTATGATGTTTTATTGTTTCCGTTTCAAAACCACCTCACTTTATCTACATAATGTCTGCTTTTTCTTAAATACACTCTGTTTAAGGTGCGAAAGTAAAACTTTTATCCTTGTTATGAATAACTATTGAATTTCGTAGGCGATTAGGTACAAAGTGCGATTTCAACAACGTAAGTATGACAAGTTCAATGATTGTTGCCTTTGGAAGGTTTTTTTTGAGCGTCAGCCGCCTATTTAAGAGTAACGAAGAAATAATTATACAATTCTTAAAGGTTATTTTTTTTAAAAAAGATACTGAAAACAACATTTTTATCACTTTTTAACCGTCTGTTCCAGAATCCAGAAGCAGAGACTTATCTACACCTGTAATGTTTACATGAATAACTACGCTTTAAAAACTTGTAAATAGTTTCTATCTCATTCAAAATTAAATAGCTTTGAAAAGTTTTGTTTTCCGAAAAATTGTATTTAAATATAATCAATCTAAACTAAGTTATTTTGTGTTTATGATCGCTTTCTTTGCAGGCCCTGTAAGGCCTCCAGTTAAGCCGAAGGGTAAGTATAAAAAGAAATCATTTTATCAATAATATTATTAATAATAAGAATGATAAGCCACTTTTCCAATGACCTACCGTAATTTCTTTATTAAGCCCCCTCTCTCTTATAAGCCCCCCGTCTCTAATAAGCCCCCCCTTTTGAAGCCAGAAATATATTAAGCCCCCCCCCCCCTCAACTAGAAATCAATAATTCCCGTAGTGGGCTTAATATAATACCACTGAAAATATACTTTGCTCAATGAAG
>JAOEHV020036574.1:0-17676 GCA_025447995.2 Isaurus tuberculatus | reverse complement strand
TGTGCCACTTTTTTGTTCCTACCACAGTTTGACGTCATTCTGTGATCTATTACTGAACAGACGCACGCTAACATGGAATCTATTTGTTAATTGCATTATAAATATCAAAAATCTTCACAGATGTAGATCTGATTTTATAAATTATTTACTGTTCCAACTTCCCTTTAAGGTTATTTTTCTCAGTATGCACTCCCCCCTGATGTTCTAGAACTCATACCTTTGTCCAGGGAGTGAACCATCTCCCTTCTCTATAGTTTGCATCCAGAGCAAGTGCCATTTTGGGACGAATTAAAAGAATCTTTCCGTTTAAAAATATAACACGACAGTTGTATCTAACATTCTTATGCATGACTGGCATTCCAACATCACAAATAATACCAAAGGTTGCTTGCGACTTAAGCAAACACGCCAATGCCTGGAAAGAGTGCAAAAGTGTATCGCTTTCAAAGAAATGATCATTACATCCGTAGCCAGTTATTTCTAGTTCTGGTCCCAGCCTATAACTCGCTCCACGTGCACGAGCTATGGTGATACTTTGCAGAATTCTTTTCAGGTTACCTTCGAAGTCTAAAGCCCACTGATTAAGTGTGCATGTCGCTAACGTTACTTTGCGTCCCATTTTGTGCCTTAAGCCCGTCTGTCTGAGATATTACAATGTCATGTCCGAAAGAACCTTCCCTCCCCTCCCCCCCTCTTTTCCGCGAATCACACGTTTGCGCTGAAAATTCTATATTCTGATTGGTTACTTTACAATCTCGTTCCCAGATCGCTGCCCACGATGCCTCTCGATTCGTGGCGCTGACCAAAAGGATCGTGGCTCTGGGAACAAGATTGGTTTACTTTATATGAGACGAGTAAAGCTGAAATATTTAGACTTTTCTGGCTCATCGACGCAGACCAAATAAATCCATGTTTGTCTTAGAGTTATTGTGATTGAATTTGAACCACGGTTTTTATGAACGATATTTCCGCGGGTATTGCCTAAGAGAAGCCTTGTTCAGTGAACTTCAACGGTCAACCCTTTTCTACTGAATAAAAAGGATGAAATCTTGTTGCCTTAAAGAATAGTTGTCATAAAAACACAAGTTGTTCATGGCTTCGAGAAAAAATTATCATTTTTACAACCGTTTCACATGTGCGTTCCCGCAGTTTGTGTTCGATGTCGTACTCGGTTTTTGGTTTTGTTGGCAACTGCTTTAAAAGAAAGGCTTTTGATTGACGTCCATCAAAAACTAGCTCGGTAAACAAACTGCAGGACCGCACGTGTAAATGAAAAAGGCTGTATAAATGAAATCAAACAATGCTTGCTTCTACTTCTAGACTTTATGGTATTTTTTGTTTTTTTTTATGTCTGTCACATGCCCAAGAAGCCTACCCATGACGTCACCAAAGTACCGCGTGACCAAACAAGAACAAAGTCCAGTACTAGTTGGTAACCTGTTTTACCAGTATTCTCCTACTAAATTTTTTATGAAGACTACCTTGAGGCGTTACTTGGAATATAATTGCGTGAGATGGTAAAATGTTTCGTTGTGGCCTTTTGATTGTTTCGCCATCTTGTGTCAGGACACGACTCCCTGAATTGTTAAGTGCGGTTTCGCAAGAAGTTCGCGAAACGCTGTATGTTGACATTTATCGTTCGGAAAGGCAACCTATTGCAACACTTTACGAAACTTTGCTGAATGTTTATAGCGGCAAGAGTCGTTTAAATGAAACTTTTAACATCAAAGTGTTGTTACCGGGAAATAAAATGCCAAGGACTTTGGGAGAACAACCAGAGGCAGCTTTCGCAAGGGAACATTTTGGGAACAACGTGTTCAGAGACTTCGACAGTTGGGTCAAGAAGAGATTCACTTCACTTGATCTCAAAGGTAAATTAAAGTTAGTTAGAATCCTGGAAGATGAAGATGGCAGTCCTACAAAAAAGGCAAAAATATCTCGCGTTCCAGTTGCATCTTCGTTAAAAGTTTATGAGGAGGTGGTCCTAGGAGGCACTTTCGACCATCTTCACGATGGTCACAGACTTTTACTGAGTGTGGCTTGCTTACTCTGTAACAGCAAAATAACTGTCGGCCTCACTGATGGAAACCTACTCAAAAACAAGGTTCTAAAAGAACTTATTCAGTCATTTGAAGAAAGGAAACAAGCTGTTCGAGAATTTATTGAAGACGTTAAACCAGGTACTGTATTGATTTCTCTATTTGTTTTTAGTTGCCCTAATTTGAAAAATGAAGTATAACTTATATTCGTGCAATTTTAACGTTGTTAAAATATTACGAACATTTACTGGCTTTATTGATATTTTATACTTTATTTGTTGTTTGGTTTCCTAATCCGATCACGACTAGAGCAATCCAATATTCGGCTATATAATTATTCAGGATCGGATCTGATGGTTGTTTCTTAAATTATTGAGGAACCATGACTTGTTACTTTTTAGATACTGATAGTTTCCCCTCTTTCAAGCAAACATGTCAAATCCAAGCTCGTGTCTCGTGATAAGTTTATTCAATTGGAGAACTGGTGTAAATTGATTTTAACTTTGTGTTAAGCTGCAAGCTTCATGTTATGACAATACTCATCGTTCTGTCAATTTTAAGCTGAAAATATTAAGAGGAAGTTTATAATTTGTATTGGCCTTTTCCGAAAAAGCCCTATCATGACTTTGACATGTCTTCGATTGAAATGATTGCAATACCAGCTGGCCATAATTCAGTCAATACACAGAGTAACACTCCTCCTGAATTTACTGTTTATAAAAAGTATACTGTTTTGATTAAATAATGCTAAGAATTATGTATGTTTTATTATTATTATTATTATTATTATTATTATGTAATTTTTTTTACAAATGATTATTTATTGTAAGTTATTTTTTAAATTTGATAAAATCCTATTCTTTCACCAGTCCCATCCTTGTTTTTTTTAAATTGTTTGGAAATTTCACAAATTTCATTTTTAATATCTTTATAAAGTATACTCTTATTAAACAAAAGTGGAATTTATCACTGATTTCTTTTTTTTTTACAGGGTTACAGCATGATATTGTTTGTATAACTGATCCAATTGGACCAGCTGGAACTAACCCAAATTATGAATGTCTTATTGTCAGTGAGGAAACAATTAAGGGTGGAATATACGTGAATAATGTGCGTGCACAGAACAGATTAAATAAACTTGATATACATGCTATTGATCTGGTAGGTGACAATGATGCAGGAATCCCTGGTCAGGAGGATGAGAAAATGAGCTCTACTGCTGAAAGACATAAGTTACTTGGTACATTAATTAGACCAGTTCAGACCAGAACACACCCTCCTGGATGTCCATATGTTATTGGTCTAACTGGTGGTATTGCTAGTGGCAAGTCTGCTATTAGCAAGAGACTGGAAAGTTTAGGTGCATCAATTATAAATTGTGACCAGTTGGGGCATCAGGTGTATATGCCTGGAAAGAAAGCATATTTTGACATCATTGATGCTTTTGGTGAGCAAATTCTTGAAGAAAACAAGACTATTAATCGCAAGGCACTTGGAAAAATAGTTTTTTCTGACAGTGAAAAGCTTTCTAAGCTAAACCAAATAGTTTGGCCAGAAATTGTAATATTAATTGAAAATGAAATAAGACATTTAACATGTGAAGTTACACCAGTCGTGGTATTAGAAGCAGCAGTGCTGTTAGAAGCTGGCTGGGAGTGTATTGTCGATGAAGTTTGGGTTTCCATCATCCCAGAGAAAGAAGCTTTGAGTCGTGTACTTTCTAGAGATGGAATGAGTGAAGAACAAGCACAAAACAGAATTAAATCACAAATGACCAATGAGGAAAGAGTTTTGAAGGCAAATGTTGTACTTTCTACTTTATGGGAGCCATATTACACACAGAAACAAGTTGAAAAGGCATGGAAAGGCCTTCAGGACCGACTATCTCCAGCTACTAGCAGTAATTGAGAGCTAATTTATTTTTTTTCCATTGTGTGGAAGTTAATACACTTCATTTGGCAATAATGTAGTGAATTTCATTAGGTATGGGTGGGATTTTCAATTTCAGTCTGTATTTTTGTTTAGTATTTGGGTTCTTAACTTTTTTTTATCAATTATTAGGAATTTAAAAACAGTTTTAACATCTTTAAACTTATCTTTAAATATTCAAGCTTAGTATTAAAAATTACATTGTGGCAAAAGGTGAAATAGATTCATTAGAATTAAACAAAGGCAACTTCAAATAAAATTGTTTTGCTGGATTTACATTTCCCATTTTTATTCCTTTTTTTTTCTCTCCCTTTTCCTTGGAACTTTGTATGAAGATAAAAAAAATATGGGTAAGGTGATAGAAGGTTTTCTTTTCATGCAAGAAAAACAGGATAAAACATTTTAACTAAAGGAGCCCCAAGGCTATGAGATACCTTCTAATTTACTTATAAGCAAAAACAACTGAGGTCAGCTATCTTCCAAATGTCTTTTTAAATTAAGTATTCTTAACAATAACAAGTTAAGATTAAAATTTGTTACAGTAAGTAAATAGTTTGTTAAATGATAAAACTAGTGTGAAAAGCTATCTAATCACTACACTTAGTACTCAGACATATAAATAGTGAGAGTGGCAAAAAAAAAAATGCCTGTCGTGAGTATAAATATGAGATTCTTTTTATTCCTCCATTAAATTATATCTTCAAAAGGAAGAACTCCAAAAACTAAAAAATTTATTTTCCCTTTTCAAGTTAAGTGATTTAGAACAGGGAAAAGATATTGAAGTTAATTTTGAATTCCTTGAATATCTTTGTTTTGGGGAGTGTATGGTGTAAAACAACAGTTTGAACCTTCAAACATTCCTAACAGTTGAAAGGCTGTTTTGCTACTTTTTTTGCCTTCAGCTCAAAATTATTTGCAAAAAACAATAATTAAAAACTGCAATGGAATGACAATGGAAAAAGGCAGTTCAGGCACTTTATGAATTCTATTAAAATGGTGATGGTTTAAAAACACGAAAAAAATACCATGAGAAAATTTTGAAAAAATCAAATTTAACTAATTTCCCAGATGTGTTGCATGTTTCATGTTTGTGAATGAGCAACTCACTGTTTATTTTTTTTAAAAACCTTACAATTTGAGACTTGGCAGAGATAGAGTTTAGATTTGTCTAGATGGCAACAAAAAGTAACAGGAATCAAACACAACTTCCAGAGACACTTGTGTCTTGAGGTCAGAAGGAGCTTGTAATGATTACATTTCTGATGGCTGGCTGATAAGATTTGTGTAGATGAGCTTTCATATTGATGTAATTAAATTCTGGGGCACATTTGTTTTGCTTTGCAATTGTAATAAAATTCCATAATGTCTTGGAAAAAATTGACTATTGATTTGTTTTTAAGCTACAATATGGGTTCTGATCCATTCCAGTCAATGCAACACTTTCTCCATCTGCAATGTAAAACCAGTTACTTTGGGTGGTTAAAAAGTACATTGTATTATTCAAGGATTAACTAACTAGGTAGTAAGGAGAACAGGTATATGTAGATAAGTAAGCTAGCCTGGTGGTTAGGTTCATAAATAGATACTACAGGTTGGCTAATTAGATATTTAGATTTGGATGCGAAGGTAAGAAGGTTAAAATAGTCAGGCCATGAGGTAAATGGTAACATAGATAAGGTTATTTAGTTTGGTGGTTAGGTAAATGGATGTGTAAGCAAGTACATTACTTCTTCAAATGGTCAGGTAAATGGATAAGTAAATAGGTTACTTAGGTGATTAGGTAAATGAAAGAGTAAGTTATTAGATTACTTAGTCAGGTGATTAGGTAAATAGATTGGTTGGTTAGTAATGTAGAAGAATTCGCAAAAATAAAACCGAGTAGGAACGTAGGTATATTCATATGTTGGTATAACACACAGCACTTTTGAAATTCAGCCTTATTGTAACTCTTGAAGAAACTAAACTGGCACGGACCTGTGAAAGCTAGCTATACCTAAAATCTTTAATAATCAAAATTGAGGTCCACGAAAGTTACCAGAAACATTGTCTCACCTTGTTCTGATGCATAGCTCCAAAGGAGGCACCAGATCCCCCTCTTTGTACTCAGTACATTCCCGGGTCATATCTAAGGAACAAAACCCAAAGCAACATAAACAGGAAAAAGACTTTCATAATTTGGTAATAACGGCAAGTCAGGATTAGTGAAATCTCTTCTACTACTGACATGCACATCAAATTCGTCTTAGAGAACCATTAATTATCTAAATGTGTGCCACATCACTTCGGTTTCCAACCTTTAGTAGTCTTGGTTGAGCTGTGTAATGGTTTCTTCATCAAATATAAATGTAAAGACTCAATGCAGTCGTGAAAAAAGAAGTACACAACCAGGAATATCATTTCATGACTTCATTACAAAAAACACCGTACAAACTCTTAATCGTAATAACTCGACGTATGATCACTTTAAGTTTGAAAACAAAAACATCAAGAGAAAGATGCTTTTCTTTTTTGATGAAGTATGCTATTCTCAGAAGTAAGACAAATTGAACATGACGCCTAAAATCAAACGAGATAACATTTTTCTCGGCAATGAAGGTGCAAACAGGGAAAAAACTCACCAACAGATAGCCTAATTTCTTCTTGCTGTCGAGCAAGCCCATCGTAGTAGTACAGGTCAAATCTCTTTTCAAGTCTCCTAAAATTTAATAAAGGTATGGTACTGTATATTAGCAGTTTTCGGGTGCACTGGAAAAAAATACCGCAACTTACACTTCATTTTTAAAAAACACTGTCTGGAACGCGCAAAGTTATTTCTCATGCGCGCCAAAAAATTCGCGACAAAAGAGATCTCACGAAGCGCAAAATCAGACTATTTTCTTTTTTTTTCTGGCCGGGAAAAAATTCGAATTTTTTCATTGCCCCCTGAATGAAGCATCGACAAAGCCAACTTTTGAAAGAGGGGATTGCAGGGTATCTAAAGGAAGACAAAGTTCGATGCGACTTATTATTACATTGGCCAATTAAACGTTGTATATAGAACAGTTAGAAAAAATAAGAAAAGTTAGAATGTTAAAAGGTACAAAAAAGAAATACGAAAAATTATAATTTTTGGAGTTCCTCATCCTTAAAGTAGTACTGAATGAATCTTTAAGGCAAATACTCACCTGTCTTTTAACAAGTGCTTGTCAGTTGAAAACAAAACACTAAAATGGCTTTCACTACAAATCACCCATATAGGATATTTGGGCGTCTTCAAGTGTGTTCCTACCTATTGGATGATACATTGAACGAACCATGAGACTTGTGGGAATAAACAAATGACTATAAAATAGCACACAGCACACAACGTATCGCGCAACTTTCCACTTTTTTTCTTCTATAATAAATATTTTGTTTCTTAATGCCCGTTTCTTCAAAGTGTGGATAAATTAACACAATGGAAAAGCTTATCAAACGGATAAAACTCGGTAACCACTGTCGGATGTTTGGTTGTACATAGTTCGATTAGCCGTTCGGTTTATTATCCACGAATGAATTTGTTTTTCAATTCAGACGCCATTGTGAGCAAAAGTCAAGTATATTTATAATGGCAGAATGGGGCATTTTGAAGACAAAATGTACAAGAATATACCTTTCGTTGTACAGTTATTTCTGATAAAGTGTAAGTGATAAAAATATTACAAGTATACAAAAAGTTTATTTAATTCTATGGGCACCAAGGCCTGTTGTTTTGGTCTAATTTGGAAGAGTTGTTTAAACCGCTACATGGAATATCACTAAATGAAAAATTCACCCTAAATAAAAGTAAAAACACTGCTGAAAGTAATATACCCGTCCTAAATGAAATAAAAAACTACACGAAGTAATTGACTACCCGTAAAGAAATGCCATTTTAATACACAAAATGAAATAAAATAACAAAAGCTTGATGAAATGGAGCTTAAAATCAAATAAACAATGACCTTTAGTTATTTTCATAATTTAATTTCGTTGATACATCGACTTTGACTTTATTTAGGCTGAGAACTCCATTCAGTGGTGATACAGTTATTGAAAAACAGGCTCCAGGCCCTTACAAGAGATATTCGCACTGTTTGTACGCTTTTGGTTATATCTTTCCAGCCACGTTCTTCAAGCATTATATACGATTTAACTTTCTCTGATTATCCCATGTGGGGGCCGGAGCAATGTTTGTTTAGCTGTACAGTGCTTTTACAAAGCAACTAAATAGTTGAAAAACTTTTCATCAAATGAATAAAACAAACCTTGCACGACCCGTAGTGTTCAAAGAGCGATAACAAACCAACCTCTCCTTGTTTGTCGATCCCTTTTAAGATGGACTGAAACAAAATAGAAATGATTCTTCCAATACTTAAAGCAAACTCAAAATATTATAACACATGGGAAAGTTTTCCCAACTATATTCGACCATCATCAGGTTTATGAAAAGGAAGAAGTTGCAGAATGTTGGAAATATGTTTTATGAATCACTATAATTAGAATGTATAAAATACGATCTCTGGATAAAATTTAATTATAAAATCTGAGCTTTCGGGCTGTCATCCTACAAGCCTTTCTCAAACCAAAAATTATTATGCGCAAAATGGTAAAAACATATATCTAAACAATGTACAATAAAACAAAGAAGATAAAAAAGATAAAAGGGAAATTACAATAAAATGCTAATAAATGTTAAATTGTTTGTTAAAATATTGTATTGGTAAAAGCCTAGAATTGTTTTCTGCGTCTTTTGTAATAGCAGTATTCACGGATTCAAGAATTTTCCTTCTTCTGAACTCTCCTTTGTCATGTGTAGATGATTTTTCGAAATCAAAGGAATGATTGTGTCTCTAGATACTGCAGTTTTTAGTTTTGGACCCCGTCCACACGAAGCCGAGTATTTTCGAAAACGGAGATTTTTTTCTTCGAATACGGCTACCGTCCATACGTAGCCGGCGTTTTCGGGCACCGAAAACGGAGGTTTTCAAATACGCTATCCCCACAAACAACATTAACTAGAAATACCTTTGTAGTCCCACCAGAGTCTAATTCCATCACACCATCAAACACGTTTGATACGGCTTTTCCAATAACGATAAGATTAACCATTTCCTTGGCGAGGAATAAATAATTCATTACAATGGTTTATAAATATGAGCACTCTAACAAAACTTAAACAAATATATACTTTTATAACTAGATTAAAAAACTTTGCGTAAACTGATTTAAATAAGAAGTTTTAAAAAAGACCACTAAAAGATTTAAAACTTCCAATTATTCAAACTGTTTCCACTAGTTCTCCTTCAGATTGATTAAAATTTCAAATTTCGCCTTTACGTTGCCTACTATTGCTTTTTTCCCAAGGGTCTTAACAATGGCACGTAAGTTGCAGGGAATCGTTTGCGTTTTTTTCCGGTGGTTTTGTCAAAATGGGAATGTAAATTATGACTATAAAAGCCGTTTTTTGTTGTTACCTGCGTACAGTAGCCATGAGCCCCCATTAACGTAGTTGACGGTTCATCCATATCGCTTTTCACTCTGTAAAGATAAAAATGCAATTGTTAAAGTTAGTCCTAGTCTTCTTCTATCCAAGCCAAGAAATCACTAGAATTGCGGAAGGTTGACTGGAATTTGAGTAACTCTCACAGACTCTCTTCAGTTTCCATGGACTCTCATTGACGGTGATCTTGCCAATGGAAAAAATAGTGACGATTAATGGGTGCTAACTTAAGTCTTAGCATTTACTATGGAATCTACTATGATCATGCTATGTTGCCCACACAATTAATTAAGTACTGCTAAAATCATCAAGCTGAATCCTTTTATTAGCCTATTGGTTCAACGGTGTAGACGTTTTTGTCCAATTTCTGTAAAGTAAAGTGATGAGAGTCTTTGAAACATCCCTGCACGGGACACTAAACCATCGACAGGTCACACTAATATTCAAATCTCAGCAGAGCTGGACTCGATGGCTGGAATGTAGAATGTTACCATCCCTGTATTTAGAGCGAGTAAACTAATTATGTCTGTGGCACAATTAATCAAAGAGTTTCATAGCCATTTCTTTTTACTTTTTTCCTTCTTACCCACTGACCTTTGGATGGTCCTTGATAGAATAACTGAGTAGAGAAACAAGATACAGCCACTGCTCGATTCACTTTCAAACTATTAAGCAAAATGGTTTTGCAATATTATTAATATTAACAATAACGATAGTAACAAAAGCAATAACAACAAAACAGCATCATTGGTATCATCATCATCATCACTATCATCATCATCATCATCACCATCATTATCATCACCATCACTATCATTATCATCACTATCATCATCACTATCACCATCATCATCACTATCATCACCATCATCATCATTATCATCGCTCCATTCAGCCCATGAAGAAGAAACCAAAATAAGAAAAAAGAATATATATAATAGAAACCGATGTATTAAAAGACTAATAACATTTATTATTACCTGTTGTATATGTTGAGATACGAAGTTCTTGAGGCTCTCTATAGACTTGAACGTGTTTAGAACCAGCTAAGGTAAGATACGATATAACAATCAGTCATAATGGTTTTCGTGACCTTCAGGATCTCTTGAAGACTAGTATCGTTTTTTTCTTTATCTAGCTCAAACTGTTTTATTTTTTAATTTTTCATAATTATTCATTAAAAACCGATTTTAGCTGAAGAGACGTACTTGATTTATGAGTCTGTCCAAACCAAGATGACTGAAATGTTTCCCATATCGAAAAGATTTGTCCAAAAGCAACGATGATATCGATTCAAAAGCATTTTAAAATAAAATAGTAGTTAATATGTTCAACAGCTTAAGAATGGAAGATAAAGTAAAATTACGAAATTCACGCTCATCCAATCAAAACAATTTTAAAAGTTGACTCAGTTATTCATTAAAACTCTTGAAAGAGTTGAAGAAATCCTATAAAGTTACCAATCATTTTGGTTTGCCTTGAAGAGTTAAATGAGTGTTTAACTTCTGAACCAGTTGATGAGACCCTTTTAGATCCGTTTATCAATTATTGTTCAATCGCACTCAAAACGGATTCATTATTACTTACAGTTTCAGTCAAGTGATCAGGTTTGTAGCGTCCTGCTCCGACAAAACTCGAATTACCTGTAGGTCTAAAATTTTTGCCAACAAAGATACAATTGTCATTCGATCTACTACTGGAAAAAAAAATGGCATCAGAATCATCGTTAACGTTAACGTCAACGGCATCGTCATCACCATCATCATCATCAGCACCATCATCATCATCAGGGCATAGAAGCAAAAATTAGTTATAAATCAAGAAGTTATTGCCTTTTTGTTGCGTCACACTGACAGAAAATTTCTCAGTAGGTTGGCGGTTGATGTCAGTAGAATCTTTGGTATCAAATACATGTTTATTGCTATTATTATCATATTCTTGGTATTAGTACACAACTCATTAACTAATATCTTGCGAATAGCATAAGTCAAAATACTCTCGACACTAGATATTAACAGCTAGGAGGGAGAATGGTACGATACAACGATAGCACTCTTGTGACTTCCAGCTCTCCATAGGATCTCGGCTAAAGCAGAAACTAATGCACTTGTTCTCCTTTTCGATGAAGGCTGGAGACACCTGAAAAGGATCATGGATGCATTTAATGGAGTTGATTAATGAGCTCACTTTAAATTGCTTTTTCGAAAAAGTGCTACATATGTCTAGTAAAGTAAAAAAATGCACTCACGTTTTTTTGTCTATTCTGTCATTTTCTCCAACAAACAAAAGGTACTTTAAAACAAAACACTGTACAGCCGCAAGCTCTCCACATGGGCCTCCCTGTTATGTACAGAAAGAAAATTCACCATCGACCTCATCATCATTGTTGCTGTCATTGTCAACATCGTCAACATCGTCACCGTCATCATCGCCATCATCATCGTCGTCACCTTTATCACCGACACAATTGTCTTTGTAGTAGTGATAAAAGCCATCACCATCACCAACATCGTCTTCATCATCACTGATCAATAATATAAACATTTACATAACTGACAATATTTTTATCATCACCATCATAATAACGTAATTGTCATCTCCATCATCATCTTCTTCTCCATCGTTATCTCAATAATCATCACCAACAACATTATCATCATTACTAAAAACTCACTATCATCTTTGAAATTTCTATCAATAACATCATCATCAACCTCATCACCATTACCATTCTCGGCGGCGTCGTTAACACAGTTGGGAAGAACTGCAAGGGCCTGGGTTCAATTACTGGCACTGCTGATATTTGAATATAAATTTGTGTAACCTTGTTCCATCAAAACCTGCTCAGCTTTCCATCCTTACGAGGTCGGTAAATAAGTAAAAGCTTCGGTTGGGAAATAACGTGCGATGCATTAGTGTTCCAACCACGATGAGTCAGAGTCGCGCATTCGCTTAACACATCAGAAACTGGACATAAGCACCCGCTTCATGAGCTTTAATTCTCGTACAAGGATTTAGCTTTTCAACTTTCCCCATGCAATTTAAAGCCATTATACTTCTACTCTATTATACCACAGTGTTTCTGAGTACGTACTTTTTGTTGTAATATTCCATATTCCAGGTTGTACAAGTCACAAAATGTAAAACTTTGGTTTCTCCATTCAATATTGAAAGAAGATGTAGCAGTTCCAAAGATGAGGTTTTTCAAAGCCTGTAGAATTTCGCAAAAACCACCATGTAAAACTTAAACAGCAAAACAAACGTTCGCACTAAGAAGGAACAAACAGTCGATTGAATAGATCCGTAGGTGGATAAATGAATGGATCCGTAGGTGGATGAATGAATGGATCCGTAGGTGGATAAATGAATGGATCGGTAGGTGGACAAATGAATAGATCCGTAGGTGGATAAATGAATGGATCGGTTGGTGAATTAATGAATGAATCGGTAGGTGGATAAATGAATGGATCGGTTGGTGGATTAATGAATGGATCAGTAGGTGGATTAATGAATTGATCGGTAGGTGGATAAATGAATGGATCGGTTGGTGAATTAATGAATGAATCGGTAGGTGGATAAATGAATGGATCGGTTGGTGGATTAATGAATGGTTCAGTAGGTGGATTAATGAATTGATCGGTAGGTGGATAAATGAATGGATCGGTTGGTGGATAAATGAATGGATCGGTAGGTGGATGAACGAATGGATCGTTAGGTGGACAAATGAATGGATCGGTAGGTGGATAAATGAATGGATCGGTAGGTGGATGAATGAATGAATCGGTAGATGGATGAATGGAGACTTAGGAGGATGATTGAACTACTGGGATGGTTGATGGGCGAATGAATCAAAGATTTAATGAATTTTTAATTTGTTGACCGATTGGCGGACGAACGAACGAAGCAGAATGAATTAAGTTAGGAAGAATGTTAGGATGAAAGATAGTAGTATGGACCTTTTAATTCTTACCATAGCAGTTTCCAACGAAATAGGTTTACTTTCAAAGTCTGCAGCAATTTTCCGAGTAGGACCTAGTTTCAAAATTACAAAATGTGAAGTGTCTTTTTGGAATAAAAACAAGTATGACGGTAATTACACGTAGAATTTATCGCTCTAAGCAAATAGCTAAAAACAAAATATGCAAAAGAGAAACACCAGAGACGTAAACAAAACAATTGCAGTCAGTCACAAGTGTCTTCTGGTACGAAATCAAGATTCGAGATAAATGTGACGATGCTAGATGTAGAGAACTTTCACTTTTATGCATTTGTTGTGCTTCTTAAACTCAGCCTCCTCCTCCTCCTCTGGAATAGACTTTGGGTTAGAGATTAACTTTAGGATATTGGCAAGTTAGTTGTTCCTCAAAAAGCAAAGTTAATGCAACTTGCTCTTTAAATCGTTGTTTAGGTTTACATTTACATACACTATTAAAGAAAGTTTTGACTATCATCATAATCACCATCGTTGTGCGACTCTTGAAGTCGGAATAGACTCAACAACGTTTTCCTTCATGGCAGTTGCAGGATCTGTCCTGTTTTACCCCGAGTCCCGGCTATCACATCGGGGAAGGTGATTTTCCCTAAAGGGACAGGGCCATTTGGATTCAATAGCAAGATGGAATGAGTAATCCCATTCGTTGCTCGCATGCAGGCAATGCTAGACAAATTGCAATCTGTGCCTGGTAAGGTTCCAGGAAAGCTTTGGAAGATGCCGCAGATTCGTTCCGTTGTATGACCAGTTTCAAACCAGTGAATTGTTTGCAAACGTCGGAGTAGATTGGTTTATGTCCATCATTGTGTGTTACGGTGGCTAACGCAACTTTAGACATTAACTATTTTAAAGTTTTGAAGACGTTATAAAGAAGATAAGAATTGGAACGAAAACTTTTTTTGTTAGTCCCTACCAAGTGATAAATGTCCAAGCTCTTGATCAATGTCATCGTCAATGTCTTCAAATAATAGCTCTTCCACTTTAAGCTTTGGAAAAAACGGACGCTAAGTATAAATTATGGTACTTTTTCAAGAGAAAAGGCCCTTTTTTCTATGAAACTGTTTGTGAAATTGTGCGAATATCTTTTTTTTTTCGGAAATAACTTACATGTATTTCCGCGTGTGCTTTTTTATTTAAAACAAGCTAACCTGTATATGGGGCATAACAATGACCTTACTTTTCTAGGAAGCAAAATATCTGACTGTATTGGTATTTTTTAATTAACTTACCTTTTCGACTTTTTTATGGGTAGAAATTGGCAATCTGCAAGAAAAAGTAATGATCATATTAAGTTTACATTCCTTTTTCGAACCAAGTTTTATAAGTCTGTCGGGAAGAGTCTGCAATTTACATAGATGGACAATTCTAGATTATAACTAAGGCATATGAAAACGAACCACGGGTTTGGGAAGTTCGTGGTAGCTAAAATGTGCTAGAAAACCAATAAGAAGTCATAAGTCACAGTTATAACATTCACTCCAAAGCTCACTATAAAGTGTATATTTGTGAGAGATATATACCAATAATGGTAATTTAACCTATATCTTGCATAATACTAAGTCGTTTAAAGATTTTTATTTCCTGTCTCTATATAGTATTTATAAAGGTTCTTTTTTAAGTCTTTGGCATTAACCTGTCGCTGTTTAATATAAGTGTGTCGAATAGAACACGCCAGGTTTCGTTATAGCTGGAATCTTTTCAGTATTTTTACAGCGATTAAAAAGTTTACATATCTAGCTTTGATATCTGTGGCTTTTTGTTAGGGGAGCCAGTTATATTAGTTTTTAGTTCAAACTCTGAAAACAAAAACAAACATTTTTCATTTACAGCTCACTAACCTATCGGTCACTGTATCTGTCTCAAAGTCTTTCGATTCGATGCTTTCGAGGCTATAATATTAAAACAGAAAAAGCATATTTATTTAATAGGCATAAAGCAATGATACGCGATAAAAACTGAAAAATGTAAGATACTTTTAAAAGCACAAACCTTCCTGCTCTTTTCGATGACGGACTGCTCTTGGAAACCTGTGCAGGAACAGAGGAATAAACATATGCATTAACTTTGTCAATTATTTTGTTTGATCCAACAGAACAGAGCGAAAGTATACAACGTTTCGTTGTTGCTGGCGCCATAATCTTATGTGTATTCCTATAAACATGGTCCGCTGTCGGTCACAATAGAAAATTCATTGCGATATTAATACTGCGGAACTAATTGAATGATAGTAATCGCTACGATATCAATGTTTACACCTACTTCATTAGCATACTAACATACACAGAAACAAATTAGGAAGCTAAAAAATTATTTTTAATTTGAATTTAAAACTTAAAAAAAAAGGGTCAAGTGAAGTGAGTTGTCGAACTTTCGATAAGGAAAGCTTGCCAAGTAAATAAAACGAAGAAACTTATTGAGTTTTACATGTAGTTTCATAGAAGATATCGGCTTTCAAAAGACTTCAAAAACAATAGGGGCGCTTTTCGGTTAATGAACCGTACATCCTTTGCTGAACTTCTATTGATAAAATCGTGTTAAAATCTAGTGAAATGGCTTCCGAATGAAATTATCATCATACGAACAATGATAACTTAAATAATTAATTATTCGCTCGTTTAGACTGGATCTTTTGTCTCTAATGAACTTTTTTTCGTGCAGCAAACAATTTAACTGGCTAGTACATACAATTAAGCGTGTGCTTGTAAGATATCGCTGGAATGATAATCACAAGTTATAGCACATGCGAGTTTATACTATCTAGTTCTTACAGGCACTTATATTGACAACAAAGCCACCTTGGTAGCTGAATATAATAGTGAGCCAAAAAGGTTAGCTGCCACAGACAGCTGTTTAGACCTTATACGGTCTCGTCTGCACGGCATATAGCTTGCAAGCAGGTTAATGCATTATACATCGTTCATAACGTTATTGCGAATAACCGAAGTACAAACTCATATTCGTTGTATTAGCATCTTTCAATCGCATTGATGGGCATACTTCAACTGACCCACTCTAAAAAGCTGTTGCTTCATAGCTCAGTTGGCAAGAGTGCTGTAACTGTACCAGAATGTTCGTTTCCAATTGAAGTCTAAGCTCTTTTCAGACTTCTCTTGTCGCGTACATTTAAGTCTTAACTGTCAGTGGCGTAGGAACCGTAACAGCCATGGCCGCTAGACCTTTTTGGCCAAAAAAGATTCGTTTATATATCTTGTGCGCCAATGTTTAATAGAACAAATATTTTTCTGGGGGACTTCTAGTGGCTATCTATAAAGTACCTGTGAACCTCCTCTGAACTATTCGAAGTTTCAGTACATTACACAAACGCGACCGCTTAATGTGTAGGTATTTTAATATCTAGAGGTGATAAACCTTCGCGCTTTGGCTTTGTGTACATCGTGTTTGCGAGCTTCCGGTTAACTTTTACTTGGGTGCCCTTCAGAATTTCGCAGAACAAAAAAATTGCGATACACTTTTCCGACGTTAATTCGTACCCTGATCTTTGGAGAGAGGTACAAAATTATCTTTAACACGATCTACGATCGACTTTCAATCAATCTTGAAAATGTTTTTACTGTAAGAACCTTCACAAAAACCAAAACTACATTTGAGAATATAACACGGAGATTACGATATGGACTTTCAGAGACACAAATTTTTTCTTCTAGTTTTGAGAAAATTTTACACCAATTAAACTGCACCAGACAAGTGAGAGAATCAAAGCAAGATTATAATATTCGTTACCTCCAAGAGTTCGTATAATTTTCATTTTAAGAGATAATAAAAAATTATAATGTAAATTTGAAATAACAGTTGCTCTCATTTGTTTAACAGAGTTTAGATTAGAACCAGTTTAACCTCGATTGGCTAAATTGATAACTATATCCACTGCAGCTGATAAAAGGTTATTAGAGAAAAACCGTATCGCAAGTTTTCAAAATGGTTGTTTTTCAATGGCGTTTTCAAGACATATCGTATAAATCTATAAAAGTGATACCTAAAAGAACAACATCAGAAAGGACCAAATTGGCAAAATATCCACAAAATACAGAACTAAATAGCAAAACACTCAGACTTTTAAAAAGCTTTACGAGATCACTACAAGTTTTTCAAAAACAGATAAACTATGTGTTTCCGTTTTTTTTGCAGCGAAGGGGACTGGGTCCCCTTCTCTGCTATGTCATGGGCTTGAATGAAAGATAGTAACCACTTTTCGGGTC
>JAOEHV020036478.1:0-17677 GCA_025447995.2 Isaurus tuberculatus | reverse complement strand
CCTCTTCCAATCTGTATGCGTGCGGCCGCGCTTCATCTCCCCCCCCAGTCCTCTCTTCTCCATCTGTAAACGTACGACCGCGCTTTCTTTCCCCCGTTCTCCCCAAATGATATGGATGGATGAACACCGAATATTTAACATTTTTCTTCCGTCAAAACAAGATGTTACTGTTCATTCACCTTTATTGGTGTAATAATTTCCACTTTCTTTCAAATATATATTTTGTTTTTACAATTTTTAAAACAAATATTTACAAGGAGAGGCTTTTACGAATAATAATGTAGCATCGAATAGTGGTAGAATCGTTCCGGGGTTTTTTTACCTGCAAGAAAAAAAAAACGCAAATTTCATCATAACAATAAGATAAAGAGCCATGACAAAAAGTTGTTTTTTTGGTCAAGCTTGCACTTTTCAGAAATTTCCAACCTTTATTCTATAGTTCCCGCCGAAATTAATGATTCAAGCGACAAACAATAAATTGACTTTGAACTTGCATGCAGTGAACTATTTTTTAGTTTCTATACTCTGCTTGAAAAAATCTTTTAACATCATGTAAAAACAAAATTTATTCATGCTACAGCGAACGATACAAATTTATATAATAACTTGTAAGTCATGAAAAATTTACATTTCTAAAAAACTGCCTTTTTTGAAATGATAGACAAGATCGATTTAATCAGTTGGGAAGAAAACAAACGCCTATGAAATAATAGTTCTTTCTTAAATTTTAGGGTGAAAGTTACATTGGATGAAGAAAGCGAATGGATGAAAGTGAAACCAGATAGTAAAAAATTGGGGGTATTTCCGTTTTCACGTGAGTAATCAATTGAAAATTAATTTCGGTGGAGGAAATTTGGCTACGCAAAGTCACGAAACCAGAATGAACAAAAGCTTGTAGATGTAATCGGGAGAGGGTTATAAAGTTCTGTTGACTTTGAAAGCCTCAAGCAAGCACGTAATTGTGCTTCCAAAAAACATTACTTGATAAATGCATTGGTGTGTTATTCAATTTGTCTTTCATATTTTCATTTTTCCCGTAAGGAAGCAATATCTTCTCTTTTGCATAATCAGTTATCACTAAGATCCATTAATGTCGGAAATGTTTTGACAGAAAGTCGATTCACTACAGTAGCTTTGAAAGAAGATATTCAAGGACAACCTGGACAACTCATGTTTTTAGTATATTGCCTAACCGCAGCACGGAAGAAGGATAATGTAAAAGGGACAAACAAACAGTTTAGTTTCTTTTTTCAGTTGAAGAAAAGGCGACAAGATCTAGCAAAGCTACAAATCACAAGATAATCCCACAACGTGATTTGTTTAAACAGTGTAACTATAAATTTAACATATTAGTCAACTACCATAGTTTTTTAACACTAATTTCATCGAAAGTGTATGACATGAACATGTAATAATACCTAAATCGAGGATGGGTCATCTGTAGACTGCATTCACACAAAACGTCTCCTCATTCTTGTCTTCAGCATCATTGATGAAGATTAAAACTTGAGCCACAAACTGTGTCTGCTGCGGGGTGAACCTCAAACCAATGTTATGCGACTCTCCAGGACCAATCTATATTTAAAACATCCACCGTTAATAATACTGAGTGTGTTGGCGAGAAGTTCAAACGTGCAAGCAAGAGCCGGCTTTTTTGACCATATGTAGTTCACAAATACAGCTGTATACTCGTTCTGAAAAACATGTAAGTTTGTAACAATAGAAATGCATTTTTGTAAAATCTCTTTTTAAACTACAAAAGTTTCTGCTTCTCCGGTTAAAAAGTAAATATTCTCAAAATCTCCCAACGTTTCGGATAAATCATATACTTTAGGGGAAGTGAGATTGAAACTAATTATGCGAGGCGCATTCTACTTTAAATTAGCTCAAATTTGCGTATCTTTTTTCTTTAAGAACAATACTTAAATACTCCCTTTGCACTTGCAGTTTTAAACCAATGACATGGTTGATAGCATTGTATAACAACTCAGTCACAAAGAGAATATATTTTTAGCACTCTAAATGCGTCTTAGCAATCAGCAGCGTTTTAGGATATACTATTGTAACAACCCAGTTAAAGAGAGAATATATTTTTAGCACTCTCAATGTATCTTAGCAATCAGCAGCGTTTTTAGTATATATTATTGTAACAACCCAGTTACAGATGGAATACATTTTTAGCACTGGAAATGTATCTTAGCAATCAGCAGCGTTTTAGAATGTAGTTCGCTGAAAGCACATAGCAGAGATTTGTCACCTTAACCTTGAGTTGAATTATAAAAATAAGTCAATTTAATGCTTCATCCATTTATTGCTACATATATCTTCACGACACAGTATACAATCACTAGCCCTCTGATCATCGCTCAGATTTTGAGTCACTCTCTTTTAAGTTTTCGTTGCCTTAGTGCCCATATTAGTGGCTGCAAGTCATTGATACTTGTACGTATGTACTACCAATACTCGTGACTACGTTTCCGTAAGTTCTACGTGATAGACTAACTGAACACTTTCGTTTTGTCAACAACAAATGAAGCCACTCTTCCGCGAATATAACATGGAATTCTTTCGAATTATACAAAAGAAAACGTGAGGCTAAAACAAGGCAAAATTTTCAGGAAATGCTAAGAACTAGCTAAAGCTGAGGAACTTATATTTAATACACTGTAGAAAGTAATGAAAATATTTATCAGTTAATCTTCGTTTGAACTGGATGAAGGGAAAGGGAGCAGAGGGCGACCAAACAAGCGCTGGAAAAAATTTGTCAAAGAGGATCTGAAGGCTTCTGCTTTCGAAATGTCCACCTGGTACAATCTATCTGCCGACCGTGATGGGTAAAGAAATCAGATAAATTCAGGCCAAAAGCCTTTGCTACCTTGCCATACGTAAAGAGCGTATAGCCAGAAATGCACTCAACAAAGCGAACATAAAAACTGCTTTCAAGCCTGTAAAAACGCTCGCCCATTATTTTAGAAAACCAAAGGATCGCCCAAAAAAAACGAAAACCAAAGGCATTGTGTACAAGGTTAAGTGCCGATCGTGTGATTTCACGTACACTGGGGAAACAAAGAGAACATGGAACTCACGTGGCGGGGAACACAAACCAGGAACTAATAATAACAAGGAGTCTGCAATAAAAGATCACGCCGAAACCACTGACCATGACATTGACACTAGCTATGTGGAAATTTTAGAAAAGAATGTCAATAATTGGCACGAAAGAATCTTTTTGGAATCGTGGCACTCCACAATGGACAAAAATTCGGTGAACGAGCGGAAGCCATTCCCTTCTGTTTATAAGACATTATTGAAGCCCCAAGGGAAAAAGTAACTTCTTAATTTAGTTTTAGCATATTGCACTCGAACTGCATATTTTAGTTACTCTGATGAAGACTGCAGTTGCAGTCGAAAATTCAGTTTTTAAACAATATATATCCAAAAATTTTTATCTAGATCAGTTTCAACGTTTTTATAAACACCTTTCACCATATTATGGATACTGACCGCCCATCAAACATTTACAAGTGTAAAGAGTTAAGAATAAGTTTCTCAAGATCCGCGGATTCTTTCGAAGCAGTTATTATAAACCAATAGAGGTTGTAACTAGTGTAAAACTACGAAGTAATCTTAATAGGAAAGCTCATATTGACAACGTCATCAAAAAAGGAGCCTCCAGACTTTACCAATTGAGACAACTTAAGCGCGCAAAAGTTGATCATGCGCAGCTGGTTTGTTTTTATATTACTTGCATACGGCCCGTTACTGAATATGCATGTCAAGTTTTCCACGACGGCCTACCCTTGTACCTCTCAGAAGAACTAGAAAGGATTCAGCGACGAGCCCTCAGAATAATATTCCCGGAATTAAGCTATCAAGAAGCCCTTGATGAGGGCAGCATCGTCACACTCTACGAGCGACGTAAAATGTTAATGGAACGCCTTTTCAAAGAGATTATGAACAACTCCAACCACAAGCTACAAGGCCTTTTACCAGCACGCAATTATAATCAAGGACCCTTAGGAATAAACGTGTTTTTATTCTGCCCATCTGCCACACTAATAGATTTAAAAACAGTTTTATCATTCACAATGCAGCCAAGTACTGAACTGAATTTTAACCATGTACATTTTTTTAGTATCTTAAGCTTTTTGTATATTTGTACAGTCCGTAATTCAGCCCCTCGGCTGCAATGGATTTAGTAAAGTTCTATTCTGTTCTGTTCTATTCTATTCTATGATCTGACAATGATTCAAAATGGCAGCCATGACACGAAATGAGAAGATTCTTCTGGTTATCCCCTTGACCAATCTCATTTTTCTTGAGCAAACAAAAAAAATCTCGAAAGAAAGCTCACTTGAAAAGAAGCCCATTCAAAGACCTTAAAAAGAAAAAAAGCCCGTGGGCTTCTTTCGGAGATTTTAGGTTATCCCAAATGAAATGGATGGGGAGGGAGCAGCAGATTTACAGGCAAAGATAAACAAGGCATGCATAAGTAATCCAAATCTGGTATTCCAAAAAGATTTCAAGCTTAAAATCTTCAACTTAAAACGTTAAAACTGTCTTGTTTTATAGGGTCGGAACTTGCGAATGAATAAGAGAATGAAGGGCAAGTTAATGGCCTTCCACCAGAAGTACCTAAGACATATTCTTCGTATCTTTTGGCCAAATACTATCTAAAATCTGGAACTGCTGAAAAGGATAGGGGAAAGAGAGGTCATGTTTTGGAAAGCACGAGAGCGGAGGAGGTGAGGTTTCCACAGAGGAACCTGGAGGAAGACAATAGATGAGCAACTGCGCCAAAGAAGACCGCTGTCACTACAGCGTATGGTGAACTATACATTTAAGACCGCGAGAGATGGAGACATCTTGTTGTTGCCCTATGTTGTGGTACGTGTAGCGCTACAGGTCCCACAAGTAATAAGTAAATCCAATGAATATGTTGGTACTTTTAATCCTGTTCAAAACGTATGTTTTTCATTCAAAGGCCAAATCAGTGATTTAGAAAATATTTCAAATATTGGTTTAAAAGTGAAGTCTTTTGGCAAAGCAATTTAGAGTTTTGTTCAGTCAAAGTCCAGTAATTTATTGGGTCAACATCTACACAGGTATATAAAAGTTTAAAGTTCATTGCTACGGTTTAAACAACTTTATTTCTTTGAGTTAAAATTGCTTACCTCAAAGGCGTTCTCTTTGAACTGGAGCAGATCAGGACGGTTGGACTTGAGTCGAAATATTTTCCGTGTCGGATATGGGTTCTTGTAGGACACTCTCTGTATGGAACCAAAATATTTCATTTTGCTCATAAAAGTAAAATATAGTTATATGAATATTTATTAATTCAACATTATGACCAGAAATTTCAGAGTGAGCTTAGATCCATGTACGAACTTCGGTGAACGGAAGTAGTATTATCACTTCGCGTTCAAAAGTCCAAAAGGTAAAAGGCATTTCTGGATTTTGGAACTTTAAAAGGCCTGTTTGAATTTAACCAAACCAATTCGTTCAAAGCATATAACTACTGAAATAGCCAATCAGATAGACTTCAAACCACAAATGAGGCAAATAATTGGTATGTAAATGTGAAGAAATGTGATGAAACACTGTCTCGAATGTTTGATATATTACTTCAAACATTAAGAAATGCCCTCAGTGAAACAGCCAGAGCACAATACCGGCATCACTACCCTCCTCTTTTTGACAAGCGTCTGGGTTCTTTTAAGTCCCCCAATAGAGTTTCGGGAGACTGGACCTACAGTTTAACGTCGTTATCCGAGAAGACGCGAAAGTCTAACCAGTTGCAGATGTTAGAACAAAGGCATCATCTTCTCCTCAATTATCTTAAGACCCTGAGTGATCATCTGGCCGGGAATCGAACCCAAGCCCCCCGCTCATAGACTGGCACCTTACCAACTAGGCTAACCAGGCGGATGTCTGATAAATATAGGACTTCTGACAGATTTATGATTTCGTTGGTATTCACATACCTTATTACTCCCTTTTCCACCCCCAACCTGAAGCTGGATCTCAAAGGCTTTGGATATGGTGGGCTGCTGACAAGTGGCACACACTAACCACGTGCGAATCAATTGGTGAAACTCGGTATCTGAACATAACGTTAAGCTAGAAACACACGCTGTGGCAGGGGCTTTAACAGTATGTTATAACTGTCTAAGTATTTTGTTAACAAATAATATGAATCTGTTGTCTTTTATACATAACTAGCGCCGGCCACATGGGCTTTTAGGCTCGTATAAGGATTTAGCTAGGTTATAGGTGCATCTCTTTATTGTACCTCTCAGTCTCTGTCAAACCTACTTGATCCTACATCACCAAAAAGGATACCTACAACATTAACATACATATATCTCATGGCTCCTGATAACAGCGGACTAAGTGCTAGGTGTAGCTCATGAACTGCGTTAGCCATCAACATGAACGGGTCCGATGGAGACACCTGAATAACAGAATAAAGTATTTTTTGATCTTCACTGCAGGAAACCTTAACTAAATCAATGTCAATGGAAATTTTTTCCTATCAATTACTTTTAATGGGTGATCTACATAATTTAAAGGAAAACTTTTGATTGTCGAAAATAATTTAGTTTTCTCTGATAAATTAAGTTACGCTTTTCTTAAAACTACTTAATCTGTCAGGTTCGTTCGCCAACTTGTTTAGAAATGTTGTCACTGAAGTTTAGGTGAATTTGAACAATTTTCGGGAAAAATACGCTCGGACATTTTGAATTTTTCTAAAATCTAAAAAAAACTTTGGGAGGTCCGTATGGCAACTACGGAATTCTAATTGACCAACCAATCAGCCATATAATAAACTTCAATAAAAGGGGATTTATTGGCTTGCATCGCATCTTGTGGTATCCACAATGCTTAATCTACTCGCTTTTATACAGATACATGTACAATAGAGTGGTAAAGTGTGACGTCACAAAAATGAAAATTTATGAAATTATGGGATTTGTTGAGATCATCCGAGAGATCAAGTCTAAAAATGTATCCTTGCTAAAAATCAGCATGTTAGTGCAAATTGTCGGCGAAACATTACCACGGTTATGCCCTAACGACTTCATACAAATCCTTCTAAAAATGGTTTGGTTCTTAACGTTAGGAACCAAGCCAATTTAAAAAGGATTTGTATGGGGTCATCAGAGCATAACCGTGGTAATATCTCATCACTGATTGGTGGCAAAATGTTAAATTTTGGCATGAAGGCGTTTTTTATCTTGTTCTTTCTGAATATTATGACCAAAGCAGTGACTTCACAAATCAAGTTTTTGTGACGTCATCACTTTAGTACTCTATTGTCCAAAGATTACAGAAGCTATCAAAAATGGAGGACCAAAAGGATCTTAACATAAACTTGAGTGCTGCTAATAGAGTAACAAAGTATGGGCCTGAAACAACAGTGAGGGTTAAAAAATAAAACTACTCTTTTATTGATTGCTTTCTGGACACCACAATAGAAATTGGATACAAAACAATCAGCCCTCAATAAATTTCGGTCACTTCAGCATAAAATATAGTCATTATCTTATCTTTTATTACATGTACGCAGAAATGAAGAGAAGGGCAGAAGATAGAAGTGTATGGAGAAAATGGATGCCAGAATGGACCTGTCGCAAGACAGAACACTGATGATGATGATCTTTTATGAAGACATAACTGACCGTCAGTTCTTCAGGGTGGGACGAGTAGCACTTAACAAGTCGAGAGGACTGGGTACCACGTAAAATAACAGATGTGCGACTACTTTGTCCTTCAACAGCAGCGATGTCCACTCTGAAACAAAAAAAAAACACAAGATAATTCCACTATAATAACACTTTTTATTCTGGCATGTTTTGAGGTGCTCGGCTTATCTCCTCTGTAATTAGTTATTTGGTAGACTGAAGACAAGATGTTTACCTCGTAAAACGTATGATACAAAAAGAATTAATGAGTCTTTTTATCGCTGCTAGGTTTATTGGCCTACTTCGGCTTTGTAAAACGTTTAGAACTGTCACGTTGCAACGCGATGACGAGGTGACCCTTTGTGTTGCGGCCATTGTTTGCAATTTATATGGTAAAACGTACCCATCGGTTTTGCTTCTTAATTTTTGTTGAGGCTCTTGTACGGAGTAGGTTGGTCCTCTGCACTGACCAAGGCTTAGCCACGACGGCTCTGCCGAGGCCAGCAAAGCAACAAATAAAAATGGAACAAAAAACCATGACTGAGTTATTTCTCCGTAGCCGTACGGTTAGAGAACACAAGATATAAGAAAGAAATAATCACACAAACGATTTCCAATAAAACAAGAGACATTAAACGCATGTAAACTTAGGAGTGAACCTATATGTTTAACTTAGGGTATGGGGCTGATATGCCAATAAAGTTTTCTGTCAACGACCCAAGTTCGTTTGACCTGGTTAGATTTAAATTCACGATTGATGCATGTCAGTTCAGTTGTCTTTATTATCTAATTTTTAAATTCAGTCCGAGGAGAAAACAATGTTACCTTTGCAACGAGTGTACGTAAAATTGCCAGATTTGGCAAGGTGAAGCCATATGTGAATCTCTGTTAGGAAATGAAGTCAAAATCAGTTACTATTTCTACCATTTTATTTCAACTCTTTATTTTCACCGTTAATACAAGGTTCGTATTGATTGATGAAAACAAAACTCATTGAGTATTCTAGAAGTTTTCCAGTGTAGAAAAATAATTTTTCCAGGACCCAGCCCCTAATTCTCTTTCGGGGAAAAACAAAACAATATCAAGTTTAACTGACCAAAATCCCATAAGAAAAAAACTTCCTGAAATTGAGGCTACATAAAGTACAATTGCGAGCCAGATGCTTCGGGAAGTTTTTGGTTGGTTTATTCTAGAGTTGAAATATTTTCCACAAACTTCCAGGAGTTTTCCAGGAGTACAGGGAAATTAACAGTTTTTCCAGGAGTTTTCCAGGGCCCTGAGGGAAAATTTCAAAATTTCAGGAGTTTTCCAGGAATTCCAGGAGTAGTGCGAACCATGTTGATAGCATAGCATTTCACTTTTTGTATCTTTTTGACATATAACATTGACGACATGTATATTTTCTCATAAAGGTTAACGATGTTTTTGAAACTTTAACGTCCTTAAACTACATTCACAATTAACTCAAGTATTTGAGTCATAAAGTTTAGTAACAAATGTTTCTTGCTTGGAATAACTTGAAAAATAGTTTGCAGCAAGAACTTTACATGGCCGTGATGATGAATAGATAGTCCAAAATACTCGGGTGTTTTTCTGGAGCCCAGAACTGACTCAGCAGAGGTGATAGGCTCCTATCATTTCATTCTTTTGGCAATAGTTCCAAAACATTTTTTGCAACAAACCTTCTGTTTCTAAAGTTATTATTTGTTCTTTAGAAACAGAAAACAGACTGGTTATGACACAACCTCATAAATGCAGTAGAATAGATAACCTTGGCATTTTATTATATAATTGATTACACAATGCTACAAAAACTACAAAGATTACCTGAGATATTTATGTAAGTGAAAGGAGAGCTTTGAGGTTTATAGTCTTCTCACAAAACAGGCAGATGATATTACTGAGCTGGTGTAGATTTTAGGGAGGGAGGAAAACCGGAGTTCCAGGGGAATGGAATCAGAATGAGATCAATCAATCTCAACAAACGTGCGAAGCCTCGAATTGGAACCAAGGTCCGTAATGGGGCGATGGAGCGATTGACAACTGCTATACCAATCTTACGTCCCTTTCCATTCTATGATTGCCATATGTTCTGCCTCCTGTCAGTTTGACTAGCCGTGACTAAACGAAAAACCTACAACGAGCAACCTCTTCGGTAGAACAGATAACTAGTCCCTTACTACCGCTTTAAGTTGGTATCAAATTCAAAAGCTTACATGAATAAAAGAAGGAAGAATCTCTTGATTGTTGGCGAGGGTCCGCATGCCACTTTGAGAAATACTTCATTTGGTTCTCCTCCTGTTTCCTGTTGGATTAACGATGTCAAGGACAATGTCACCTCCACAAACCCAGTTTAACAGTTTTACGATACTAACCGTTTTTAATCATTTAGTTGTTTTGGCTAAAAACGTTTAGTTCCAAAGATTTCTGTGTAACAATGTGACCACCTCATATGGTCTTCGTTAGGCAACCAACCTACCTTCTTGTCACGTGACACGACTACGACTGATTATTAATGGTCCTTAATGCTCATGATTGCACAATCCCTTGAAGCATGAGGCAGTCCGTGGCAAAGCCCCTTCCTCTCTTCCCATCTAAAGATGGATTCTCTATTCTCTCATATCGCTTCCTTGATCCCCCGACTATCCAAGAGTTATTTCATATCAAAGTTGAGTACGATATAGAAGCTGCTTAAAAACAGAACGTTCTCCAGGGACTGTGTTAATCGACTTAACTAACGACAGTCGTTTGATGCAAATAAATAATATCTGGGTTACTAAACAACAATCTGCTCCCGAGATTTTTTTTTTGATAAAAACCTTTTGAATCTACATTTATGCATTTGAAATAAAAACAATTCTAGATATAAAAACTATTTCTTTTTGACGACGCTGATACTTAAAAGCAAAATGAAACCGGAGAGGATTGTGAAAGTGAAATGTGCTTACCCTTCGAATACTCCTCACAAATACTAAAATCTTGAATAACACTGATACATGATTCTTAAAAACCTTGATGTACAATATATATACACATAATCCTGAACAGAAATATGCTATATATATAACTGAAACAAATATACAAAAAGTTACTGTTCATCTACAGGATGATGCCCAGGTTGCTTGTAATTTGACAATTGGTTTCGGCTATACATTAAATCCTCCATTAAAGCAATTTTCTTACCGACTTCCTTGATTCGCAGATGACGTTTGGATCACTACATCTAACAAACAGTTGAGGAGGCTTGTCATCAACGACGGGCGCTCCTGTAGAATACGAAACAATGTTCGCCAGTTTTAGGTAGGTCTCATATTGATGGTTATGATGAAAACTGATAACGGCGACTGAATGATTGGTTACTGTTGATGCTAACAAATGTTGATATATGTTGTGATGGATAATGCTTAAGATCGACAAAGGGTGTTGCGATGACGTATAGAAGGGTTTTCAACAATTTTGTCAAGTAGCGGACATATTTCTGGAAGCAACGTACGCGACAGTTTCTAGCACAACAAGGCGGGGTATGGGAGCATTCCCCCAGGAATATTTAAAATAGAACACTCAGAAACGCCGTTTCTAGCGTTTCCGGAACCCAGGAATCACTTTTCCAGGCAAGACTGGAGTTCACTCAAGTTCCCTTAAAAATAAAATATAAAATAAAAATGGAAACAAATAAAATATTCCGCTTGATAAGCAAAGACAAAAAAGTAATGTGGCCATTTTTAACAATTTAATTGCTTATTCTTTTATCCTCTAGTCAGTAAGTTCGTGAGATTGTTAAGTAAAAAATATATAATAATTAAAAAAACCTCAAAAACCTCTTAAATATTGGTATTAAAGTACCGGGCACGGAATGGGAAACGTCCGGCCTCCAACGAAAACCCTGGTATAGTGATCTGGTAATGAAGTACGTTCTCGTTTGAACACGGACACTGACAATGTGAAGAATGTTGTTACTGATTGGTGAAAACGGATGACTTTGTTTGTGTTGACGACAACCGGCTAAAGTGGCGGATTGTATAAAAGTCAAAACTTAGGGACAAAGATCAGTTTTCCGTAATTCCTCTTCGAAATTCAAGATACGCCAGCATGATGGCAGATTAATACAAATCATGATGGTAAAAGAGAACTACCGAAAATCCAACGCTTTAACAGCAAGACTCGTAATTATGTTGACCGCTGACAATAATTTTGATCAATAATAAAAAACTGATGATAAAGATTATGATGATGGCACTGGGTTTGAGTAATGGTGACTGTAAAATAAATTATAATTTGAGCAATTAATAATTATAATTATTATAATTATAATTAGCAATCTGTTGACTTACCTGGTAATGAGTGCCAGGGAGGTAATCGAATTGTCTTCTTAAGAAAGGATTGTTCTGGGTGGTAAAATCTTTGGGTGAAGTCAATAGAATGTGGCCGAGGCTCCACTATTACGTTCAAGATGGCTACTGGACGTTCATCTTTTAAATTAAACGAGACCTGTAAGAGAAATGATTTTCAGCATTAATAAAATACATTACCGCGCTGGTTTGGCATTACCCTAGCACTATCACTACTGGCGTCCCAAATTACGTTTCGAGAAAGCGAAGAGCATTTCTAATGTTATAGGCAAGAAAGACTCAAACTAACCTTCTTAGAAACGCATTTGAAAACAGTCTTTTCAATTAGTATTTAGTCAAGGTTTGAGTTTTTACAACCATCAATTGTGTAAATGTTTATACCAAAAGTTTCGCTATTTAAACGTTCGTATTTTAGATAAATAATTTTTGTTGTTTCAGTTGGTGTGATATCTTATGTTTTACTAACTTAATAAATTGTAGATATAGTTTCTAAATTTTGAAACGAGATCACTGATGTGTTTTTCATAGATTTGAGAGGCCAACGCGTTTTTCAGTATTTTACTTCCAAGTGTTTACCCTCAGTAAATAATGATGGTCTACTGAAGAACTGTATATCATCTCATTTATTTTAATTGAGTTGGGACTTTAGCTTTAAATTGCAATTAGCCCCTATTTCAATTTTTTTCCTATGAAATCTGTGGTACCAGTGGAATAGAATGACACCAAAAGGTATTTGCATTTTAAAACAATGTCCAGATGGTTCACGATCGCATTTTTTTCGCTAACTGCTAGGGGACTAGGCCGACCAAAGATTGACGTCATACCCAGAATTGAATGTAGCCTAACACCTAATTCGTCATCCCATTTGCAGCCAAACAAAACACATGATTCAGGTATCTTCCAAAGCTCAACAAAAGCTGAAAGAAAAAACTCTTCAAATATCATTTTTTTTAAGTCCAAGAATGACGTCACGTCCTCTTTAGACCCATTTTCCCGGGTGCTCGGTCGTGAAACAACATGGCCGACATTTTGCAAAAAATCGCCATTTTGAACATGTCAAAAAAATTGAAAATTTAAAAACTTTTTTTGCTCAAGTCCTTCAAATGCACTACAGAGTTCATACGCAAAAAGTCGAATTAGGGGTTACCGTTAAGTAAATAATAATAACAATAATAATAATAATAATAATAATAATAATAATAAATACTTATTGACAACTCCCCGAAAGGGGCTTTTCAGTTGCCGTTAAAATCCCCCTTCCCCCAATTAAGAATCCCAACTGGTAGGAGGTAAACCAGTTGGCTATTTACAAAGCGTGGTGAATTTGTCCCTGGAATATCCGAGGACAAATCCATTCAGTAGTCACAGTCGGAGATTTAAAACCGGGTCACCCGCATCCAAATCCCCTTCTCTAGCCGCAGAGCCACGCTGCCTCCACTAGTACTGTTGCACTTTAAAAGGATCCAGCGCTATTTATTAAGTTTTTAAATTTTATTTTAAAAATTCTCTCGGTTTCATTATGTTACCGAGTACATGCACTGGTTCGTTTTTTGAATCAATTGGAATGAATGTGTTAATGAATGGGTAATGAGATCTTTACTTTCTCGAAAAAAGAGCGAGGCTGCTTGTTTTTAAGTTCAAGCTCTGCAAAATCATTACTCACTTTGATAGTTCTCGAGTTTCCCTTATTTTCATCATTGACCTCAAACGACTGGACTGTTTTTGTTTGACTCAGTGGATGAGCCGGTCCCTTGTGAAAGAGAATAACAGTATATTAGTTAACGGGACGCTCTTTACACTATGGTAAAAGGACAAATCTCTCACCTGGGCGGGAAGGCTATCGTCTGTTCTGAACGTTTGAAACCTGAAAGGAATGTGAACTGCCTCTCTTGGACGCAGAAAGATTTGTGGGTAGGGACTATCTTCTGATTTGTGGAACATGTTCTCTTCAATAGCTGCAATCGACAAACGCAACTATTAATCCATTAAGAAACAAAGCTGCAATCGACAAACGCAACTATTAATCCATTAAGAAACAAATTTATATCGGATCTTGTTTTTCGTTTTGAGGAGTCAAAGAATATGTCAAGTTAAAAACTGAGATGTTGAAACGTAAACAGCGCACGTGGATCAAAATAAAAGTGACTGAACTAACTGTGTTTACAGAAAGCAGGAATTGTAGTTCTATAAAGACCAAAGATTTTGCAGCTATAGCATTTATGGGTAACCTGAAAAGGTGGAGCAATTATAAAATAATGTTATCGCGAGCGTAATCTTCAAGAGTTTTTTGAAAAAAAGGTAGGCGGCTCCCTGTGGTAAACTAGACACGAGAGCGCCTAGCTCTTAACACTACAAAGAGCCGGCTTGCAGGCTAAACAACAGAAGTGTAAATGACTCTAGTTATTAGTTTCTTAGTTTTTGCTGATTTGTGCGTATCGCGGAGTTTCCAAACTAAATCTAAAAAAATTTGATCAACTCGCATGCGCGATGAAATGCCAGTTTAGAAAAAACTACTCACGCGACGTCGTTCCTGCTAGCACTTTTAGGTGTCTCCATTCTCTTGCATCTGTTATAACCCTGCAAAAATAGTTCCAGTTCAGGTTGGATGAAATCATAACCTAAACATAGTTCACTTAAATCCTCTCCCTGCCAAATACAGTTCCGAATTAACATCAACCTATTAACCCATTGTTGGAAATGTTGCAAATGACGTCATACGTCCGGCCATTCTGCCCTATGCTGACGATTCGTTTCACTTGTGTTGATAAATGGATTTAATACATTAAGGTTGCAATAAATTTGGGGCTTTAGAATGTTCATAAAGCGTTTCTTCTCTTAAAAACACATAAAAAAACTTAATTACTTTAATGTTGGGCCGTTTCCACATTTTGAAAAAATAAAAAAGAGCAAAACATTTGAACGAAGTGAAAAACTAGTATTAATTTAAGCAAAAGCAGCTTTGTACCAATTTTTCCTGATTTGGTAGTTTCTTGCCAATGAGAACTTTGGTGACCAAATAAAAACTGGTTACACGTGGTAGGTCGCGAGATATCGTGCATGTAGAACTAATGTACAGAGTTTTCCTTTTCAGCCGGCGACCGGCAATCTTCGCCGCCAGTGAACGATTCCGTCGCCGGTAACGAAAAGAATATTTGCAGTTAAATAATTAATTTTTAAGAAAAAAATAGTGATATTAAGTGCAAGTTGTGTTCTTGTTGGAAAAGGTAAAAAAACAGTTGAACTTTGTTACATACACTATCATTTTTAATGTAGAATGAAGCCTGACATTAACTTAAATTTGGACGCCCAAAATGCACCAGATTGCGTTTAAGGGTACTTAAATTTTTAAGCTTTCGGGGGTGGATTATGTCCCCGTACCCCCTCTTAGTTTTCACATCTTCGGCGCTCAAAGTTTGCGCTACGCGCCCATGTACGCTCCACCTACTAAAGTTAAATCGATTTCAACTTCATCTGGAGTGGAAAACCCTGAATGTAAAGTTATGCTAGTTTCTAACACTTCTTTACCATTTTTTTTGTCTTTTGTAGTGTCTGACAATCAGAATATTAAAACAATGGACAAATCTAATCTGGCTTGAGGTATGTCCAGTTTGAAGTTAATCTCAGGATACTGCTTTAACTAGACGTAATTGTATAGAGTCAACAAATTATAAAGAGACAATATTATTATCCAGGTATCTAAATAAAAATAACGTCATTTGAGAACAGTTTACATTTCCGTTAGAGAAATAAGAAATTAATCGTGTCAACCTCCTTTGGCAAAAAAAAAAAGAAAAAAAAAAGAAACCTTAGCTCTTTGTCATCGCAGTGGACGGCTATGGTCTGCTCCGTGGAGTAAGGATTCCGAATGACAAACTCAAAATACTCCGCAGTTCCAAACGATGGATGTATAGTGTGTGTGGAACTAATATGCTCATGTAGAGAGGCAATAATTCCTTCATGCTTTGATCTCTCTCTAATAACATAAAAGAAAATGAAATATTGATTAAATAACAAAACATGAAGTGAAGGTTTTTAAGATTAAGCTACTCATCTTGTCCTAGTGTTAGTTTTCAGCCAAACACTTTACCTAGAACAATAAAAATTAGTCTGATGACTATATTTTTTTTAAAAAAAACGGTATCTGTTATCAAAGAATAATAAAAAGAAAAAATCATCTTTGCGTGAACTAGGACTCTACAACACTATAACTGAACTATTCTGTGCTATAATTGTACTGTTTTCATAAAAAACTACATAAATGATCTATAGCTATTTAAGGTGTCTAAATAAAACCATCAAAGAGATATCCACAACCAGTAAACATTGTGTTCTGTAATAAATAAGGCGGCGTGGTTGGCGCAGTTGGTAAGAACTCTACCTTCCAACCAAAAGGTCCCAGGTTCGATTCCTCGGCTCTGCCGACACTTGAACATTTGTGCGACCTTCTTTTCTCAGCTTTGCATCCTTACGAGGTCGGTAAACGAGTACCAGCTTCGGCTGGGAGCTAACCTACGATGGATTAGTGTCCCGTCCAGGGGGAGTCAAGTACTCTCATCTGCTTAACACTACAGAAACCGGAGATAAACGCCAGCCCTATGGGCCACTAGGCTCGAAAAAGGATTTAGCTTTTAGCTCTGTAATAAATACCTATACAGCTGGATGGTCTTTAGGTCTCTTGCTCGCTGAATTTTTTCTTCTTTCTGAATCTGAAAGAATGAAAAAATGAAGTAAATCACTATGATTTAAGTAGCCTAGTATCTAAAGGATGGCCGGCACAATTTGGCCCCTCAAATGAACGTTGGAGCCGATTTATAGTCTCCTTTCGTATTGAAATAATATTTCACTGTACGTTAATTGACTTTCATCGGCATCTGCGAACTGGAAATTTAGCAGCTGATCATATAAATCGCTCTTTACCATTATAAGGGCACGTCAATCTTTGTCCAGTGCGTAAAGATAAGGCATCACAGTCGTTGCAAAAGGGTAGAAAGGTCAAACCAGAAATCGTCAAAAAATATTATAACACATGTCTCTCAAAACAAAATTTGAAGTCACGGTGAGACTTTAAATTAAGGAAGAGGCAGTCAATTTTGTTGTCAAGAAACAAGAAAGTTTATTGTGCTTTAGGGAAAAGACAAGCGGCATCAACGACAATGGCTGCGAGCTGCTGTAAATGTCAAGCAATGTCATACACGATAGTATAAACCAAAATGGTATCCTGAATGAAAATAATATCTAATGATGCCAAAAGAGAAGATTTATTGATGAGAGAGATGGAAACTTACAGTTCCACTCCTTTGTTTTTCAGCTTTCTTACATGAAAGTAGTCGTTATCATAAATGATTGAAATAAAACCTAATTTTCAATGAAAAGATCCTAGGGTTACAGGAGCTGAGAAGGAACACCCTAGCAAACTAACACTTAGTACAATTTGGCCGGTCGCAACAGTGGATAGCCACAAGTTCTGCGGACAGACTGACTGATCAGGCTTCTCAAAACCGGCCGGCTGGCGGCTGAATGAGCCGCCTCCTCAAGTGCTCTGGCCGCCTCCAAAAGCACAAAATACATTTTTTTTCTTTTTTTCAAAATTGAACAGTGAAAAACAAACATACTGTAGATAAAAAACGAGTTAGTTTGCACTTC
>JAOEHV020036379.1:0-17681 GCA_025447995.2 Isaurus tuberculatus | reverse complement strand
AACTTAGGACCGCCCCTAGAAGTTCAAGCTTGTTTACTCAAAATCAAGTCTTAGTTGGGCTCGTGTTTGGAAAGGATTTCTTTGATCAACCAAGCATTGTTTCTTAGACAGCCGATCAAAATATTAGTTTAAGCTGTTCTACTTTAACACGAAGAGAATGGTTCTACCGGCACCGAGTAATAAGAAGGGCATGAAGTTTTTTCTTAAATTGTTTTTTTGGAAGCTCTCTTGATTGCTGTGGTATATCATTCTATACTCTTGCGCCAACTTTGTAAAACGATTTTTTCCCAATTTCAAGTCTCGAGCTCTTTAAATAAAAATCTCCAGATGTAGATGATCGAGTATTATAAGAATGAATTCTACTGTTTTCAATAAATAAGTTTTGAAGTGGACTCGGTGCTTTCTTGTTAAGTATATAAAAAGTGGACGGGTAGAATTTTGGTTTTAATGAAGAAAGGTATAGCATATTCATCTCTTTTTGCTGAGAATATATATATATGCCGGGCAAGTTCTACATATGGATGAGGTTGAGCTGCGCACTAATTTATGGAAATGAGCTTACTGCGCCCTTACTCAGCCCCTTACTCAGCCCTACTCAGCCCCTTACTCAGCCCTACTCAGCCGTTTTTTTGGGGGGTAATTCTGCTCACTATATACTACTATCAACTTTTGAACCCTTTTATAACACTAAATCAGTGAAAAAGATGTAGTGGTAAGTTTTAAGATGCTTTCAGCCACTAATATGGGTGCTTAAGGCTACGTTGGCAGCGGTCATTACTCCTGAAACGTACTATAAATAAAAGCAAGCCTCGTGATGTATATAGCAATGGACAGCTGATTGTTATAGTGTGCCACTCTGACGAGGACAAAAAAGGCAGAAGGCCGCTACACGCGAGGTTCACTTTTATTTAAGCTAAGTTTTAGGATTATTTTGTTGTCCTTATGATCTTGAGTCATGACCAGTAGTACGCATATATATAGTGGCTGCAAGTATACGTACACTCAATACGCTATCAATACTTGTGGTTTTCAGTAGCCACATTCAACAAGCTTTCACTATTTGTTATTACCTCGTGTGGAAACTCGAATCTGATTGTAAGCTATGCCATGCTCACGAGGCCTAAAAAAGCCAAATATTCTTTCCTTGTAAAACATCAGGGCTTAACCCTGAAGGATAAGCTGCCTCGGCTAGGACAGACGATGTTGCGGCCTTTAAAGTCCTCTTCAGTATGTTAATACTAACATCAGGCTCACCTTTGTATACAAGAACACATGTGCTACCAAACTTGTATTTATCATTCCAGCATAATGAAAGCAGTTACAGTTACCGTATTTCCTCAAATAAACACCGCCCTCGAATAAACGCCGCACCCTGTAAGTTTAAAGTTTGAAAGGCACAGACAAAAATCTGCAACATCGAATTTATCTGATTTCTTACACGTTTACTAAGCGCAACAAGTTGTGGTTTTAAAACTGTAAAGCTTGATCGGTACAGCCAGACGAAAAGCTGTATCATTTTTTTCCTACTTTTTAAAGTAAGGTTACGGTTGGTTGTTTAAAAAAATAAACAGCATTTTAAATAAAAGCCACCGTCGAATAAACGCCGCCCTTGAATAAACGCCGCACCCAAAGCATGAAAAATTTAGTAAACGTCGCGGCGTTTATTCGAGGAAATACGGTATCCGGAACTGGAACCCATGCTTCGGACAAAATTTTACTTCAAATGTTTGTTTTTTGGAAGGGAAAAACAATGGTTAGATTTTTTTTCTAAGGCCTTGTCACTTTAAATTGATTTTTTTTGTTTCGTTCAAAACTGGTAATAAAAAGGGTCGTCGACAGAAAGGACACCTCAAAAATCATAATGTGTTTAAATACCGAGGGTAACCTGGGACCAATATAATCGAATCTTTGGAATTGCGTTGAGAAGTTTACTCGGCATTTTCCGAGAAGAAAATGTAAGGAAATATTTTATATTCTAGTCTACCTGCTTAAAAGAAAAAAAACGCAATGTATTTACATTTTCAAACTTTGTGATGAAAAACCGGAAATAATATTAGTCATTGCAATAACTTGTGCAACTTGAAACCAAAATGGCCAAGGATTGTGTTCTTTTTAAATTTTTTATTATTAAAACTGTTTCCTCTCTCTCCCTCGCTGCTCAATAAAAAGAAAAAATAAGAAAACAAATAAAGAGATATATAAATAAGAAAGAATACGAAAGATATTGAAGAGTGTTGAAGTTACATGTTCTACCCTTATTTGGGGCCGTTAGACTGAACCGTTTGTCCTTTTTATTTTAAAATAATGAAGTTTCTTATGGTGGATGCATATGAGATCCATAACTTGAGCATTTGTTTTCTGTGTATACACGTTTCACAAAACCATTGTACGGCGAGAGTTTCGCTTTTCGATCATTCCCGCCAATTACCTTAATGCTACTAATTTTCGCGTCGCTTTAATTTCGCGATTTTCGCGATTAAAACAAAATCGCGAACTTAAAGCGACGCGAAAAATACTTCCCGCGAACTTGAATGTCGCGAAATTTAATACCTTCCTTTGATACGGTTTCTAAAGTTTGGTTTTGTTATGAGTTAATGATGTTCATCAATAAGCAGTGTAAAATAATAATGAAACTCTCAAAATAAAATGTTTTGTTTTTCATTTTCGCATAAATTAATTCCCTAAGAAAATAATTTTCACCCAAATCGCGAAAATAAAGAACCGCGAAATATGCCGACCTTTTTTTCGCGAAATTAAGTGCCCGCGAAAATTAGAACCAATAAGGTATTTCGGAGAAAAGATAAATGATGGTAGGTCAAGGAAAAAACCCGGCGTGGCGGTCTAAGATTGTATATCTGCCGAGATTGTATTTTGAGTACTACGCATGCTCTAACTTGAACCGCGTTCGGGATAGGAGTATGCAATTTCTCAGATATCGACACTAATGCAATTTCTCAGATATCGACACTATTAGATTAAGGAGTTTAACTTAGAGTTTTGGTAAGGATTATATTTGTTTATTCCTATGTTAATGTTTGATTAGTCAAGCCAGAGCATGCGCAGTAGTCAAAAGACAATCTCATCACACTGACTATTTCAGACCGCCACACCGGAACAGAAACTGGTTTCGCAACTTCTTCTCTCGGGAAATGCCGAGAAAACTTCGCAAACAAATTCCGAAGATGCGATTAAATCGGTCCCAGGCTCTCCTTGAAAACACATTTTGAGGTATCCTTTCTAGCCACGACCGTCAAAAAACGAACGGGGAGAAACAGCAATGTGAGCTTCTTATTTGTTTTATTTCCAAAATATTCAAAAAGGTAAATATTTGATCTAATTCTAGTAATGAACTAAAAAAACCTAAGCAAGTTTGCACTTGTAGTTGTTTGAGTGGATTGCCACTGAATCCTTGAAAACTTTCCCATACTTTTGACCTGGGCTGCCTGTGTTGCAGCAACTTTGTGTTATCGGCCATGATGTTTTTATGTTGTAAGAAAGCGAAATTTTAATAGTTACGTCTCAAAGAGAATGAATTCTTTAGAATTAGAAATGTGATGTTCGATTGTATAATATAGTACTCTTTATTGATTATTTCACAAGTTTCCTGAAAAGCATGCCTGTGTAAACTCGAAAATGATGGAATTTTATCCACGTGTCCACTGCAGATACAGGGTATATTAATTTTAGGCAACACAAGACCTGACTCAGAGATTCTGTTTAAAAGATGCCTGCTTGTGAAACTGCTGTTGAAGACATTGAAGATATTGTCAACAAGAATGATTTAACGCCCAATGATCGATTAACGGTTAAAAGATTTGTTTTACCAAAAGTAAAACGAAAGACTGCAACTAACACCCAAGTGATACGAGAAGATGAAAGACCAGTAGCTGATAGCATTATACCTGGCACTCAGAGCATATTTGTTAGAACTTGGGGTTGTTCACACAACAATAGTGATAGTGAGTACATGGCTGGTCAACTTGCTTCTTATGGTTATCGAATAACAGGTAAAATGTTCACAAATCGTTTTTTGTTACTTACAACTTCGTTTCGTAGTCTGAAACGAATGAGTTACACGTCGAGTAAACGACTATTTTTAGTATTGTATCTTGATCGAATATAAACTTGATTAACGTGTCAAAACCATATGTAGCTAGGAAAATCCTCACCGATTAGGAGAATCAACTAAATGAGAAAATAATAAAAGCACAGCCTTAATAGTACCATTTTAAAAATTATAATTAAGTATTTATGCCATGTACAGAATAAAAATATATATCTTATTTAAGAGCTATGAGTATAAATATTATATTTTAATATATAATACTCATAGCTCTTAATTAAGGTACATTTTTTTTATTCTGTATATGGAAACCCAGATTAGAAATCTGTTGAAAAAATGCTTATGAAAAAAAAAGGTTTTAGTTTTTTACACATTAGAGAGAAAAAAAAAAAAAATTCATTTTATAAAACCTTAATCGAAATGATCCTATTTTCAGAGTTTTAACATCCATTTATTATAGAATAATGCTCAGTGAATTTACCTTTGATTGATAATGACTTTGAGGTTCCTTATAAATAGATAACTTACAGTATCACTTGGGATATGTTTTGGTATTGTGAGTTTATCCTTTTTTTCTTACAATAGGAATGACCCTGTTTAACGTCTGTTTAGGCAAAGCTACTAAAAGTTATAAGAAATAACAAAAAATTAAATCAATCACATAAAATAATGAAAGTCAAATAATGATATAAAAATGGTGTAGATACATATATGGTTCAATTACTGCAAAAAAGCTGTTATCTTGACTCTGCGGGAATCAAGTGAATTACTAATGCAACAATTTTTTTTGTACAAATTTGTATTTTATAGATAAACTCACTGAGATTGACCTCAACAAATACGGCTTCATAACTCTGTTGCTAAAGGCTTTACACTTCTGTCACAGATATCACTAGTTCAGGTCCAGTTGAAGCCTCAAATTAATATCAAATAACATTTGTAGAAATACCATTGGTAAAAGCATTTAAACACAATAATTCGTTCATTAAATGGTTTTATGTCAGTTAATTGATTATGAATCATTATGCCAAAAGGAAATGAAATTTTTCTGTAACTCTCCAACTTAAGTTTTATATTGTGTGAGGCAAGAAGTTTCATTGTCCAGTTACAAGAAGTCATTATCTCATCTGATGTGTTACTTTGACTGCTGACAGATGATGAGAAAGTTGCAGATTTATGGCTGCTAAATAGTTGTACAGTTAAAAATCCATCGGAAGATGGTTTTCGCAATGCAATCAAGAAGGCAAAGTCTTTGGAGAAACATCTTGTTGTGGCAGGCTGTGTGCCACAAGGTCAACCAAAACATGACTCCTTAAAAGGGGTTAGCATTGTTGGGGTATGTACTAATTAAATTATCTCAAGTGAATCAAACCACATTAGCATTACTCAGTTACTTCACATACAGTATATAGACCTCTAGGGCCAATAGGCTGTTCACTTGCATTCCTTGCTACTTATTAGCAAATATTTATTGAAAATAAATTATTTTTACATGGTAATAGAGAAAATACTGTAAATAGGATGAAACTGTAGCATTCTGATTTAGTTTTTAAGCCAGATTATATTATACATGTGATCAAACATTTGCAGGTTCATGTTTGCTATATACTAGGTACTTATCATCTGTGAAAAACAGTTCCTATTTTTTTTAACTCGGTACTGTACTTAACCAATCATAATATTGATTTCTTATTCATAGGTTCAGCAAATTGATAGAGTTGTTGAAGTTGTAGAAGAAACTTTGAAAGGTACTCTGTTTCATCTGGCATTAAACAAATGATTTTTGGAACAAAATCATTACTTTGGTGTAGAATGATTTAACTAGTATTGTTAAAGGCATCTGACACTTTCTCCTAATACTATTAACCAGGGGTTATTAATCGATGAAAACTGATGATCTATTAGCTAATCGATGAATCGATATTAATCGATAAAATTAGTTGATTAATATCGATTAATACTGGTAATCGATGATTAATTGATAGTCACACACAGTGAAATGTTTCAATTATATCAATTATCATTGATTATCATCGATTATTATCGAAATGTATCAAGTATCATCGATTAATTCCTACTTTCACAGGAAATCGTTGTTGACCATCGATTACGGTATTTTCAACATTTCCATAGCTGCCAAGGATTAACAAAAATTGCACTTTGAGAATAGAACTGTAGTCATATTTTCTGTTTCTACTCTGGTATTATATTATGAATACCAGGAAAGGAGCCTTTATATAAATAGAGAGTGATTTTTCAGACGTAGCCTACTCTTAGTCTCCTTCGCAGCCGTTATTAGCGTTGATTGTTACTGTTGATGTTATATATTTTTATGCTCATGCTACATACAGATTTAATGAAATTACATTGATCAAACTGTATTTGTCAGTGCATGTAGGAAATAGTAAACTAAAAAACAATTTCTATAGAACCAAAATCTTGAGTCACTAACGTGTATTAATTTCTATGCCAAAACAGCATATTATTTTATTAAAGAATTATTAATTTATTGATTATTAATTTTATTAGACAATTATTAACTTCTTGATTATTAATTTTATTAGAGAATTATTATTTCATTGATTATTAGAGAATTATTAATTTATTGATTATTAATTTTGTTAGAGAATTATTGATTATTAATTTTATTAAAGAATTATTAATTAATTTATTATTAATTTTATTAGAGAAGCCAAGTAATTTTGTGACCAACGAGCGCCAAGTAATTTTGCCCTCGATTAAAGAAAAAAGCCCTCCCTCGTGAGCCAATCAGCACCGAGTAATTTTGCTCTCTATGTTATTATAAATATAATAATCCTAATTAGGCTGGTTAATAAAACTTTTAATTATTCTCTTGCTTGTTATATATATACCTTACCTACACTGTGGTTCTACATTACTAATTTCAAGGCCATTCTGTGAGACTTCTTGGACAAAAGAAAAAAGATGGTAAAAAGGCAGGTGGAGCTTCCCTTGATTTACCAAAGATAAGAAAGAATCCTTTGATTGAAATTATTGCCATTAACACAGGGTGAGTTGAAGATAAAACTTTTATTGCAAGATAAAGTTTTCAGAACATTTAACTATTTAAATTAAAATGCTCAAACAACCCCTTGATCTATATTTAAAAAAATCCTCCTTTTTCTGTAGAGCTGAAATTTTTGACTTGGGTCCTCTCCCTGATACAGAGAAGCTACAACAGAAGACATAAAATGTCAAAAATAGATTTTAGTTCTATTTATTATTCTTGTTATCTTGTTCTGAAAAGATACAGAATAAGTGTAGTTTTTTGTCAGTATAAGGTGATTTTGTTATTCACATAGTTTTATGTAGTTAATATTCTTCTTACTGTACATGTATTTTGTATTTTTATCTATTTTTCTTTCTTGTTCATATAATGTTTGCTATTATTTGTGTTTAGCCTTGTGGAAACCTAAATTATTTGCTTATCTGTGTTATAATGCTGTGAACTCAACATGAACAAGAAAAACACATTGTATAACCTGAAATTCAAGGTAAAATCACAATGTTCAAAAAAGTCAACTGCCTCTCTCATTTTTATTTTAATGCTTGGAAGGCCAGCAAAACATCAGAGGCAACAGGAAACCCAAACAGACAACATAATTATATTAATTACAACAATCTATGTGTATGTGATATAATATATGCAATTAGTATCATTTTCCCCTTTTTCTTTTGATACTTGATTTTTTCATTATATTGGTTGGATATAATAATCTACTCAGATTATTAGTCTAAGATTGTGTGTTGGTAAAGTTTTTACAGCCTCTCCAAAGACAATCTGTAACTCATAATCATGTTACTTGATGCTACATTACTGAACTTTATAATCTGATTGGTATGGTTGTTCCATAAATTTTAAAGTTTACAACTCAGAACAAAGAATATGGTTGCTTGGTGTTTATACAGTATTTATTAACTGTCTGCTTACATGTACTTTATTGTTGCATATGGAATGCTCCAGCATAAATATGAAAACGTTTTTATGTTGTATAAGAGCATGACTGGACAAGAAAATATAGTTAATGTACATTCTGAGTGCTTGTAGCTGGTCTAACGATGTGTAATGAAAAACCTACCCTCTAGTTACTTTTCATTATTTTGTTGACACCTTATAAGTTGCCTAAACCAGTGTACCTACTGCAAAACTAAACATGCACGAGGGGAACTTGGTAGTTACCCCCCAGAAGATATTGTAGCCAGAGCAAAGCAAGCATTCAAAGGTTAGTGTTGTGCATTTTACTAATTTATGTTTTGTTTGGTTTTTGGAATATAATATTCATATATTTCTGTAAGTACTGTTGTTTTCATTTTTGGTACTTATTCACTTCATTATTTGATTCTTTATGCTAATGAACTATTTTTAGTGTTGTTTGAATTACCCTAGAAAGCGGATAATGTCAAGCAATTCTCTTAAAATAAAGAGTATTAATGGTACAAAAAAATGTTTGTGATTATGTATGCAAAGTTTGAAATTGGTCAAGTGTTCTTATAACAACTGAATTATCAAGTTTGTTTTTTAGTGGTTCTATTTAAGTACTGCAATTCAAGAGTTTATCACTTTATCGTGTGGTGCTAGATATCAAAACAAGGAAAAAGTAAAAAAAGTGCTGATCAAGCCTCAATGTATAAGCTTATCTAAAGAATAATAAGATTACTTCTTAGTATGCAGCCCAATAACGGTTTGCACATTTTTTTGGGGTAATCTTTATAACTTGATCTAGAGGGAGTTGTTGAAATCTGGCTGACAAGTGAAGACACTGGTGCATATGGTCGAGACATTGGAGTTAGTTTGCCACAGCTGCTGTGGCAGCTTGTGGAAGTGATTCCTGATGGTGCCATGTTGAGGCTGGGCATGACTAATCCGCCATACATCCTGGAACATCTGGAGGTAGGTTTTCAGCATCTGTAATTATACATTCAAATGTCATTTGTATCTTTTCAGTGTGTCAAGCGTAGTTTATGGCTGTCCAGTTTTTGTGGTATGACCTGCTTAGGGCTCTGTAAGTTACGTTTGCATAGAACATTACCAGTTGGTTTTAAAACAATTCATCTGATTTGAAATGAATATTGTTTTTTCATAAAAGCAGTTACTGTTTAAATGAATCATGACCTTGTTATTTTGCAAGTTTTTGAAGTGGCACTGTGTATATAGTTATTTCTGAGTGCTTGTCAATTTTGGCTGCAAATGTGTTATTTTGTTGCAAAACAAATAAAAAACCTTGTTTTAAATTTGTCACAACAATCAAACACATGATTTAATCAACACTAGGTTGGAATGATAAATCATCACCATCATGATGATGATTTACCTACCCGCTGATACACTTAGTTACACACACACAATATTTTTTTTTAACTTTTCAACAACTAAACACCTGTATTACAAGTACGAAAGCATGGTTTAGTTAGACAGGTGCAGTAATTTAAATGTAATGGGTTCAATCCTGCTCTAATCACTTACAGTAGTTGATATTGTTTTGGTAATCCCAGGATCATATTCAGCATTCTTGATGAATATCAACTAACTTGCATTCCAATAATTTTGATTTTTGACAGGGGAAAAATAGTATTATTTATGCTATTATTATTTTTGTTTTTGTTGTTTGCTACCATTTATTCTGTTTTGTTAAATTTAACACTCCAGGAAATGGCCAAGATTTTGCAGCATCCAAAGGTGTTCTCCTTTCTCCACGTACCTGTACAGAGTGCCTCTGATAAAGTGTTAGGAGACATGAAAAGGGAATACACTTTGGATGACTTCCAGCACGTGGTAGATTTTCTTAAGGAAAGGTAAATTGAAAAAACGAAGGAAAAAAATTACAGAAAGACAATTTTAAGATTTGTTGCTCTTTAAGGAAGCTCTGTACTTAGGTTTTTTAGCCAAATCACTTCAGAACTGGGCAAGTAATTTGAGTTGACATTTCCTATAGTCATAATACAGACTGTCAAGAATTGGATATGAACGAAGGGCAAGAATTTTTTACATTTGCATCAAGAACTTAGTTCAACTTTTTACAGATTTTACGGAATAGAATTCGGAATAAAATATTAGAAGTGATGATAATATTAATAAGAAAATAATAACAGTAACTTAACAAATGGTAACAATAGACCTTCATATTAAATTGCTCAAGTTGATAAATATGAATCAAATTGTAGTTTTTTTACTTTGTATTGATTTTGTTTCAGCATAAAGCATTGTAATGTATTCTAATATACTCAATATAAGTATCACTTTACTAGCTTTTTTTGAGAATTAAGTTAATAAGTTCTTGTTTACTGTACTTTTTATTTACTTTTGTGCAATAAGTTGTATGATCCAAAACTCTTGTCTTCTTGGCCTCATTAAGTCAATATAAAATAATACTTTACTTTATTTTGTATTGTATGCATTTATTGTACCGGGTTTGTATTCATAATAGTAATTGGTGTATTGGGAAGTTTTATTATTTAAAGAAACAAAAAATAATTCTTTAACTTCTTTAAACAGGTTTGTTCCACTGATGGTAGGTTAAATGTTACTGTTTTTTTTGTTAGGTTACATTGAAAAAAAATAAAGCTATCATCATCACCTGTGTGATGACAACAAAGACAGTAAAATAAATAAATGGTTGTTTTGATTTTTATTATTATAGAAAAGTGTTTACCATAATCAATTTTTTGCAGAGTACCAGACATCAACATAGCAACTGATTTGATTTGTGGTTTTCCTACCGAAGACCTGGAAGATTTCCAAGAAACGCTTGACCTTGTTGAAAAGTACAAGTTTCCCAGTTTGTTCATCAATCAATATTTTCCACGTCCTGGCACCCCAGCTGCCAGATTACCCAGGATTCCTGGGCCAGAGGTAAGAAGTTTACACAATGATGGTTGTATGGGCCAATGAAACACCGAATGTCCCTGAAAACCTCTTCAATATTCTTGTTATTTAAAAATGAATGCTAAGCTGTACTACCGGGATTTTCTTTTGAGAAGTCAAACAAATCAACATTTCTGTTCTATCGGCTGCTGTTAAAGCATCACCACCAGCATCTTTAATTTGAGAGACTTCTTGTTTGTTTAAAGCCTTCAACGTAACTGTAATTTTGAGACAGTTTTGAAAACACGCTCAGAATTATTCATCCTGGGAAGTCCTGGAGAAGCTTTTGAAATAACAAGAAAATGCTCTGGGAATTATCGGAGGTTTGGAATTCTGAACGTTTACGAAATATTCCTGAAAAATACTTTCAAAATTTATTTTTTTGTTATTTTTAGTTTGATTATCCGTGTACATGGACTTATTTTAAATGCCATCAAAACCATACTTTGTTAGTGTTACTGTATATAAAACGCTAAAAATTAAAACTGTATAAAGGTTGCTTTTAATTATTTATAGGGTGATTAGGAATCTACCGATCAGTTCATTCACTGGTCCTTGAATTTAACTAATAAAGTCCTTAAACGTCCTGGAAAAGTCCTTAAATTCAATTGTTACTGAAGGGTGGGAACCCTGACTTTACTTTCTGCCTAATTTTTCCCAATCCATTAGAGAAAATTCAATAAGGGATATTTTCTTTTTTTATCCTTTTAGGTAAAACGTCGTACAAGAGAAGTATCAAAGCTGTTTCATTCCTATCATCCTTACGATCACAAAGTAAGATATTACTGTTGCTAAACTGTGGCATGTAATCTCATTTTTATAAGCATTAGTACAAGGATTAAGGACTAGAATATTTATAATTTGGGTTAAGCTCTGACACTGTCCTCCATAGAATTGCTCGAATACTTCATATAAAAAAATATTATATCTTGGTTGCTTTGAACTTCAACCACGAGTGCAGGCTTATGACCATTTTCTAATAAACACGATGGATGAGTTTCTCTCCTGAGGGAGGTAGAAAGTACTTACACTTAGCACTAAGCCGCAGCAGATGTAAGAAGCCATTATCATAATTTATGTATTTCTGACAGACCATTAATGTTTTGAAAAAACGCTGCGCGAAACCAGTTTAGTCAGCATGGTTTAAATCATTTTTTATGATCCACCTCAGGTTGGCCAGCGTCAGAAAGTACTTGTTACTGAGGAAGCTCACGATGGCATCCACTACGCCGCCCATAACAAGAGCTATGACCAGGTAAATGACAGCAGTAATTATAACTTCCTCTCATGAAAACTTATGGTAAGAGATTTCTTAATAGTTTTCTCTTTACTTAGTATATACGATAATGTTACTCTTACGAAAGATCGGATGTTGTTATACATTCTGAACGATTTACTTCTCAGCTTTGTTTTCAAAGCGTTTATCATTTTCTTCCTTTAACCAACTGTTTTGGATATTCAACCTTGTTAGAGTGAAGAGAACAGTTTGCATCTTACACAAAGTTTGGAAATCACGAGAAATTAAACTAAATGGCTTTCTTTTTGTGTCGTGAATCTTTACTGTAGTTCTGCGCTCCTACGCGCAGAAAGCGTTTACATTGTATATAAATATTCAAAAATAGTGGAATACAAGCTTTACAATTCCATCTGTGAATAACTATAATAATGAAAATTAAACCCGGTGAAGCGTTATGCTAACTGGTAAGGTCAAGTGAATAGTAATTGTGATGAGCTTAATAAATACTGAATGAGGAATCCCGAGGGATTGCGCGAGGCGCGGAATTTCAAATGCCCAATATAAACACATTTCTGCTTCCCCAATTTAAATGTTCGCCTTATGTGTTAAACGAGTTGCTAGAACTTTAACAAGGTAATGTAAGGTACTTTAGTGAATATTAAGTAAAGTATTCTTAAATAGTCCGTTAGTTTAGCTACCAAGAGAATATTCAATGTCTATTTTTGTCCTTAGAATGTCCTTGAAATGTCAAATAAAACCAGTAGTAAATTATTTTCCGATCTGTTATCAAAAACCTTTTATTTGTTGTTTGCATGGTAATTTTTCCGCTTTATATGTTTCTTGTTGGATGGTTTTAAGATATTTTAAAAATCTCGAAAAGTCTAAATTCAAACCAACTTAGGCGAGTTTTATATATTCGAGCTAAAACTCCATTTGTCTTGCAGGTTCTCGTACACAAAGACGAAGGGAGTTTAATGGGCAAAATGTTTGAGGTTGAAATAGTATCCGCCGGAAAGCATTTCTTGGTCGGACATGTTGTAAAGGATTGTGACGTCAGCTCACCTGGGCTAGTTGATCCGCTTCCAAAAGGAGTTGTTAGTGGTGTTACACCGAGTTCTACTGAACAACAGACAGACAAAAATGGGGATAATGTTCAGATTTGGCTGAAACTGACCTTAGTCATTCTATTCGTGGCAGTATTAACAAGAGTTTGTTACTTTGGGTATATGTGGATACAAAGATAATGCAGCGTAAAAACACAAAATGGACACGTTAAATCGACCTCGGACACGTTTTACAATAGGTTTTGACTAGCTATTACCAACTATGGAAAGACTCAAAGAATATCAACCAAAGCACTTCTATTTCTACCCTATAAAGAATTGCAGTAGGCTGTTGACATGTCACTGTAACAGTTTCAGTAACGTTTTTAAAACCAAAGCTAAAGAAGTGACTCAAACATTTTTTCAAAAACTGTTGGAAAAGGCTCATAGTAAAATGAGAAGAAAACGGTTCAGCGGAGAAATTTGCATTCGATTAAATATTTTTTTAAAAAAATAGCTGCACTCTTATTTTAGGAGGATTGTTAGAATTAACTTATGTCGAAAATATTTTTCCAGATTTCTAGCCATGTCTTCCAGATATTCAATGTTTCACCTTACTGAGTCCTCGAGAGACTTTGGTTTTCTCTCCCAAATCCAAGTGTAGTCTACAGTTGCTAAAGGCAAATTGGAATAATTCCACTGACTTAAATCATCACTCCTTGCACCTTAAAGCGATTCTGTAGTTTAAGGCTAAGTCATTTTTTTCCTCAAGTTTTGAATTATTCTTTCAAAAAATGAATTCAGACATAGAAAACTCAATTTGGCTGCCACGCTTTTTCTTGGTGCTTCCTTATAAACACATTAATAGTTAATGTTTGAGTTTGCACGTGTTATAAACTTAAGAATAAATGCACGGTAGTTTTCGACAGAGTTTGTTTTGAAGTAATAGAACCGTCTTTGTCTGGAAGTCAATTAAAAGTAGTAGTTATATGAGATCTACTGTAGTTGATTTACGCCATCAATGTCTATCTTTTTCAGAGCTGAAGTTTATAATGTGGTTCTTGGTATGGCGCTGTTTTGAGAATCGACGAATTGTAAATAATAACGATAATGATAATAATAACAATAATAATAAATGATAATTTTTTATAGCGCTGGCTAGTGTTCAAAGCGGTTTATACTAAGCAAATGTACATATAGAACTAGCTTCATTTTCAGACTTTCCTTTCACAATAACATGAGTTGTTTTCCGAAAACTGTGAAATTCGACTCACAACGGCATTTGTATTCCTTCGCGCATATCATCCCAAGTACTAAAATGTTATTTATTATATTTATTTATATAGTATAAAAGTATAAAAGGCAAACCAACTCGTAACTTTAAAAAAAATTAATAGACGTTTTGGCCGTTCGGCCTTCCTCGGTAAAATACAAGTTAAAAATATACATAAGAAACGTCAGCTTCATACTCCTGGGGGGGGGATGCTCACCCAGCGGCACATACCCATATAGTCAACAACTCGGAGTACCCCCCCGGGCTCATACTCTACTACGATACGATAGCCTTTATTTAAAGACGATACGTTTTTAAAGCTTAACAGCTTGTTAGGTCGTGTTACTAAATAAAAATAGTAAATAAAAACTTATAATTAGATTAAGTTATTTTAAAATAATTTAAGATTTTCTAGTTAAAAATCGCAATTATTAAATACTGCGGTAGTTAAATATTTCAGTATAGAGTTGATTAATTATATCACGTGTTTTATCTGATCTCTGACGCACTTCTACAAAAATTATTTTTGTATCTAATGCTACTTTAGGTTGAACAACAACTCTTTCACAAATAAAACAGCTGGCAGTCATCAACGCAAATCTTTCCTTAACGCCAGTAATAACAACATTAAAAACAACACAATACTGAAATGCATTTGTATTTCCATATTTCTACTACAATAGTACTAATGGCAATAAGAAGATTATAGTTTTTAAAATGTGTTCCAACCCCTGACTGTTATAGGATTTAACGACTAAATATTACAGCGTCAAAGTCAGCATGAGAAAATGAAAATATGATATATGCGTTTTATTGTGTACTGAATGAAGAGTTAACAGGTAAATGAATAAATAATTCACATTATATATCTTTATTCATGAAAGATACAGTTTAAAATATTCCAATGCTGCCACGAAACTACCCTTGTGTCTATTGTGCAGAATTTAAGTAACTGTGATTGGGAAACGAACAAACAAAGCAAGCTTTATAGGTCTTGAATCCATGAACTCTGCGACGCTGATCGGCTGTGCTCTTAACAAATGAGTTATGAGGCCACATCTGCCTAGACCAGTTAGCTTTCCGGAGACTGATTTGTTGATACCTTGTCCACCCTTTGCACTTTACAAGGTCTGATCTTTCATTAAGATATCATATACCATGCTGTTACAGTTAGTTGCAGTAAATTCGGTACAAGTATCATGTATTTCTATGGTTTCCATCGGTCATTCGAGGAATCCAAGAATTAAATGAGCAAACGTTAAATCAATAAATGGTAGGTGTCTTTGGCTAAGCAAACAAGCAATCAAGATTTGAAAAAAAAGTATGGAAGTTGCACCTTTTGTGTTTCTTGTGTTCCAGTTAAGGTTATGTATGGCGAGTTTAGATTCGGAATACGATCATTTGACGGTTATAGAAGAAAGTAAAAAGTTCAGATTGTTTTGGAGTATAGATAGGGATCATGAGGCGGTTCGTTTTGCCGTTGAAGTACAAACCACCGGCTGGATTGGCGTCGGTTTTTCAACACGAAATGGCAAAATGATAGGTTCAGATATGGTAATCGGATGGGTAAAAGATGCGAAAGGTTATTTAACGGTAAGTTTAAAACCTTGTTTATTTTCTTTGTTGTAACTTTGTATGATTTCAATTCTTTGATATCCTAATCTTTTGTTTTATTCCCTTAGTTACAAGAGTAACTTTCCAACTTATAAAAGTAATTTGTATAAAAATGAAATAAAACTAGTTTTTGTCCTTAACATTTGACTTTCAAATGTTTTTTTCATTTTACTTTATTATAATATAACTGTTATAACGATTTCATAATTCACCTTTGTGTTTTGTGTTCCTCCTTTCGTTTTGTTTCGTGAATTTGATTATTATTTCCGTAACAAGAAACTAAACTTCTTCGCCTCCATACAATTAAAACGTTGTTAGTTCCGAGTGTAAAAAATATTGGAAGAGTAAGTGGTTTGTGTCTTATTTTTCATATCTTTTTTAAAGGCGTTGATGTTGATAAAATCAAAAATTATGTTTTTGATATATTAGGTTTTATTGTTTCATTGCACAACTGCTTTAAAAATATATCAGCAAATTGTCAAATATTTAATAAGTTATAAAATTGAATGACATTCCACCTGCGATCTGTTATTGTAATGTTATTACATATGTATAGTTGAAGCTTTTAACAGGCAAACAAAAATTTATTATATTTTCGTGTTTTGACAAAGCAACCTGGAAATCAGTAAAAAATTGGTACATAGACACCAGATGGGACAAATACTTGAGCGATTTTAAATTGAACGTTCATGTGACAGAAACAACGGAAGGAACTATAATTTAGAGGATGTTAACCGAAAGCCTTCGTGTTCATTGAAATAATAATAGCGGTCGTTTGAGTTTGAGTGTACAGTGAGATCTTTTTTGTGCAAATTTTGATCATCTGCAAGAACTTATATTAAAATATAAACCAAACTAGATACATAAACGTTTACAGAAGCTAAAAGTAGTGCAATATTATTACATAAACATCGAATGGGACCGATATTTGAAAGATTTTAAATTGAAAACAAAAGACCTTTGGGTTCACCGATCTAGCAATGGCGGTCGTTTGGGTTTGAGTTTCACTATGCTCTTCTCTATGGAAATCTTCATAATCTTCAAATGCTTATATTCAAATAAAAACAAAAGTAGATGCCTAAACTTTTATAAAATCTGAAAGTATTGCAATATTGGTACATAAACATGCACGGCATGGGACCGATACTTGAAGGATTTTAAATTGAACACAACAGAAGGAAGCATAATTTAGACGACGTTAAACGAAGGCCTTCGTGTAATTGCGGTCGTTTGAGATTGAGTATACTGTATGATCTTCTCTGTGCATATTTTCATCATCTGCAAGAACTTATACTAAATAATAAACCGAGCTGGATAACTAAACGTCTACAAAATCTGAAAGTACTGCGATATTATTACATAAACAGCGAACGGGACCGATACTTGAAGGATTTTAAATTAAACAGTGGCGACAGAAACAAGGGAAGGAACCATAATTTAGACGACGTTAACCGAAAGCCTTCGTGTAATGGCGATCGTTTGAGTTTGAGTGTACAGACAGTACGATCTTCTCTGCGCATATTTTCATCATCTGCAAGAAAGTTTATTAAAATATATAGCAAGCTAGA